>ML780138.1:113169-133758 GCA_009831015.1 Picea engelmannii | reverse complement strand
TCGTGTGATGAAGGGTATCATCACTCCAAGTCACGATAGTCGAGACTCCGAGATGGAGTTACATCAACGGTCCAAATCTGATCTTGATCTGACGGTTCAGATTCAATCGCGATTTCGCATATCGCAAATTGTTGCATTGTGTTCTTTGCCTCTTGAATTCGCGATTCGTGAAACTCTGAGGTGGAGTTTGATCAACGGTCCACATCTTTTGGTGTATTGATGGTCAGGATCTTATCGTGATCTCGCATTTCGCTGATCCTTAGATGGAGGTGCTCGTAACTCCAAGTTGTGATAGGCAAAACTCCGAGATGGAGCTTTATGGTGCTCTGATCTTTCGCCACTCGTCCTCTTCATCCAACGGTCCACAATTAAATCGCTATCTCACATCTCGTTGTTCCTTTGAATTTCCAGTCAGTGACATGACGATCTTTCGCCACATGTCCTCTTGATCCAATGGACCACGATTAAATCGCGATCTCGCATCTCATGAATCTGGAGATGAATCATCTCGACTCTCCAAGTTGCGATCCTCGAAACTCCGATATGGTGTCCATCTGCTGACGTCACAAGTGGATTGACACGTGTTGAATACTGCCACGTGTCGCTCTGATTCATGACTTACATGTGCCTGAAATGTTGAATTAGTCTGACACTTGTCATTACCTGATTGTGCCACGTGTCCCTAGCTGACGTGGTCTGCTATCATGAGTTGGGTCGACGGTCTAGATCACATCTTGATCAGACGGTTCAGGTTCAGTTGAGATTTCACACATCGCGAAATCGGGGTTCTTGAGGTCAAATGATTTTTTCATTTCAAAGTCCTGATCCCCGATTCTCCATGCAGAGGATCAATTGTCAAGATCTCATTCTTGATTCAATGGCTGCGATTGAATCGCGATATCTCATATCGCGAAATCGGGATTCTTGATGTCAAAATTCTTTGTCATGTCCAACTCTCGATCCCCGATGCCTCTCCATTGTCTAGAATCAACGGTCCAGATCAACCTCGATCTGATGGCTCAGATTAAGTCGCAATTACGCCCGCTTCTCCTTGTTCTTTAAGGATCGTGCAGGTTCTCCTCGATCCAACAGTGGTCGGGTCCTGTTCTTGGATCTAACGTCTGAGATCTGTCCTCCTTTTCAGTGTGCTCTTCTTGTCTTCATTCAGATCTAACGGCTCTCATTCTTTCGGGAATTTTGAATGGATCCAACGATCAGAAATGCTTCTCAAACTTTACGGGCCTTCGATCATTCGATCAACCTGAACTTATCTTCCTGAATATCACTGTGCTGCTGATCATTGTTCTTGTACTCAAGCCATCATCACTACTATACTTGCCATCAATGGCAAGCATACACTGCCTGTGAAACATTTGCCAACATAATGGTTATCAAGCGTCGGAAAAAATGAGTTTCTTCGAAGTTTTATATGGAAGAAAATAAACAACTCCGATTAGTTGGGATAATTTGGTCAACAAAATAATGGTTGGACAAGAAATGCAATGGATGGTCAAAGAGGTGCAACAAAATTTAAAGGTTGTGCAAGATCAACAAAAAATATATGCATATAAAAAAAAGTGTCTTGATGAATTTAATGTTGGAGAACATGTATACCTTAAAGTCAAAACAAGAAGGAGCTCATTAAATCTAGGGAACTGTTCCAAGTTGGCACCAAGGTTTTGTGTTCTATTCGAAGTATTAACTCAAATTGTACCCATCGCATACCAACTAACACTCCCTGATAACTTAAAAAATCATAATGATTTTAATGTTTCACTATTGAAAAAATATATTCATGATCCTACTCACAACATTGATTGCAACATGGTGTATGTGGAACCATAAGGCAAGGTCCAAGAGGAATATCTATGCATTGATAACATGAAATAAATAGTACTTCAGAACAGAGCCATCACCTAGGTAATGGTGCAATTGAAGATCTTTATCCCTAAGAAGGCTACTTGGGAGCTAGAAGATGAAATCATGAAATCATATCCAACTCTATTCCAAGTGATGATTGGAAGGAAATATTAACTATGAGCATAGTGTTATACTTAAAGGGGAGAGGATGTGATATCCTCAAGATTAAATATTTTATTTTAATTTCTTTTAAAATAAATTTCCATTTATGGAAATTCATACTTGGTATAACTAAGACATTTAATTGTTATGTTTTTTACTCTTGAGAAAGAGTTTGACTTTGCAACTGTCCTTTTGATGGAAATATGTATGAGATATAAATTTTAAGATATATTTAGTGCAGGAAACATATAGAACAACCACGTTAAAAATAGTTGACTATGACTCCATGAGAGGAGAACATGTTTGAGTTATCTTAGAGATAATTTTAACAAGTGTTAGAAGTGGAGTTCTCTCACTGATAGTCCTTAAAAATCAGGTATTTGTAAAGCTATAAATTTCCAAGGAGGGAAATGAGTTCAAGTAAAAAGTACTAGGCACAATAAGGATAAATACAACACATGTCGGAGGAAGAACGCTACTTAGTGTGTTGTGGAAATGAATATTTGATGGATGAGCACTCATGATGTTCGGAAAATGATTTTGTGAACTATACAGGAGAAGAGTGGCTAAGGACTGGAGCTATTTTTTCCCTTATGGATTCATGGTCAAGCTAGGGGATGATCAGGACAAGTATCTTAGCTATTATGTATCTATGGTTGGGTGGAACATGGTTGTTCCATTTTTTTCTGGCTTGTTTGGTACTTAAATGTGTCTTAGTCTACCAATCTATATTCATGTTAAATTAATGATTCCCGGTTAGCTACAAAATTTATATAGGAGTAGGTATATTACAGAATTTTAAAATATATATTTTTCTCTTCTCATGAATCCTAAATATGGAATTTATGCATCTCACTTACAAACTATGAAAGAGGAATCTTTAATTCATTCTATATAATTTCATGCAATTTTTCGTGCAATAAATTATTATTTTTTGTACTGGGGGAATCGAAAACTCACGGTTCTCGTACTCGCATGACACGGGGTCAATACCTGTCCACTACCACTATAACCCTAGGTTCTTCCATGCAGCCTACAAGAATGGAGCATAAGTAAATTGGGGTGATAATCGACCTTGAGACCTCTTTTTACATATTTCCTTCTATTTACATAGCACTTTCCAATCGATCTACACCCCTGTGGGTAATTTTCCATGAAATATAAGTATATCTTAAAAACACCTTTTTTTTTCCAAACAAGAAAAATTATCTTTATATTAGATAATATAAAATGCTACATCTATGTTCATCTGTTTTCAAAGAAGAGCATCCATCATATGAAAAAACTATGACATTCCTGATTGGAATATTAAGGCTTTCATTACATAAACGTTACTTAATTCTGATAGTACCAGCTGCCTAGAGGTTTTACCACATACCAATTCAAAAAGGACTATGCAAAAATCTACCATAATAAAACTATAAACAAAAATACAGTCTTCAATATATGATTCATAATCATCTTGAAGAAGATCAGAAAACTTTAATATGCCTAGAGTGTCCTGGATTTTTTTTTACCCACTGAGTGTAGATAATCTTCGCACAGTGATCATGGTCCTTGAGAGCATATTCTGATAGAGAATCTAAAACCTTGTTATATTCTCAATAAGTATGAAGGTAGGATATCTTTTCGAATTGGGTACTAAGCCTTTTAATTTTCTCTTTCCAACCTTCCAACGCTAGGCTTTGGAGTCTTCCGCTACCTTTGTAGCAATATATAATGAGCTTAGAATCCCCAATGATTTGAATGAAAAGAAATTTGAGTTTTATCGATAAGAAAAGAGTGGTCCACACACCCAACAACTTTTCCCTATTGTTTTTTCTAGCTCCTATGTCAAAGGTCCACTTGACCTACGAATTTGCATTTAAAATGATAACACCACCTACACCACTATTTAATCCATCCCCTAATGTTGTGTCTTCAAAACACCCCACTAAATGGTCGATCTGGGCTGGTCTTTTAATCCTAAAACTAGAGTTTGAATTTTGTGTCAATAAACTGGCATTAAAGAAAGAAACAAACTTGATAGCCACCACTTGTGGGAGAGTTGACCCATTTTTGAAAAGGAGGTTATTTAATTCTATCCATAAGAACCAACAGAAAGTGGTGGCAAGAGTGATCAATGTTTGATGTTTTTTGACAAATGACGAGAGACATTCATCAATTGTAATCCCCTCCTAGGATAACTTGATCTCAAGAATCCCCTCGACAATAGTCCAAACTTGGTGAGTGAAAGGGAAATATATAAACAAATGGATTTGTGACTCCATGTTCTTTTATACGGGATGAAATAACTCGAGCCTTCCCACCCTTTAGCAAGAAGCAAATCCCACGTGAGAATCTTGTTTCGCAAGAGCAGCCAGAATAAGAGTTTTAATTTTAGTGCCAAATTCCACTTCCATAATTTATAACATGATCCACTGGTAGTGTGTGACCACATCCTTTTTGAAAGTTTCCTATACAGATTTTTGTAGAGGGAAAACCAGACCCATCTCCACCTGACCAAATTAACTCGTCCTTGTTTGAAAATAATTGAATACTCGCGCCTGAGAGTGCCCCCCTCTACACCTCCCATTCTGAAGCAAGATCACCGATGATGCCAATCTGGGTTGCATCAATCCAATAGGTGTTTAGAGGAGCAGACATAGAAGTGTTTCAAACTTGGTAAAGAAAAGTAATCCCCTGAGCCTTTAAAGCCACCACAAGTTCTTTCGAAAGAAAAGAGTTTAGACCCATCCCCATATTATGATCTCAGCCTGACTTAATAGTCTCTCCAATTCCATTTTTCCAACAAATCCAATGATCTAAAAGTGGAAGAGCTTTTAAAAGATTTATCCATATTTGTGAAGACTCTCCCTGAGTTCTGTTCTCCAATCTAAACCGTGTTGAAATTGAAACATAAGGTAGATATTTGTCTTTTAAGACTTTATGCCATATTCCTTCTTTGGTAAGTCCTCTCCATAAATTTTTGGCCACAAAAGATTTATTGAAGAAGGCCATATTTGTTACCCCCCAACCTCCATCTTTCTTTGGCCTAGCAATATTGTCTCAGTTACAGTGGTATAATTGTTTCCTCTCACTACATCCTGACCATAAGAAGGAAAAGATAAGATGACACTGTTTTACCAGAACTAAGTTGGGAACAATGGCCATAGACATCCAATACATCGGTTGAATCACCAATAATGCCTTTATCAGAACTAACCGACCAACAAGAGAAAGCCAACAATTACTCCAGTGGTCAATTCTTTTCTCGAATTTTTAATAAGACAGTGCGAGTCGTCATCTTTATAACAATTTGGCTTAAGAAAATAGGCGAGGTACTTAAAGCCATTCTCAATGGGGACATAGATAAATGGAAAAATATCATTAAAAGGCACCATTCCCACCTCATCCACCCCCGCCACATGGAATGTGGATTTTTCCTCATTTATCTGTAGCCCTGATGCATGTAAAAAAGTCTTCAGGAGGCCAACAATCACCATCCATTTTTCTATGCAAGCTCTTGTCATGATCAACATATCATGGACGAAAAGGAGATATAATATTTTTTTAATCCTAGCAACTTTAATTTCGGTCAGCAAGACTTCTTCTTTCTCCTTTTTTAAGAGGATACTCAGTCCCTCCATCACAAAGATAAAGAGCATAGGCGATAGTGGGCAGCCCTTTCTGAGACCTTTACCTCTTTGAAAAAAAGAAGATGGTTGACCATTAATTAGAAATGCATATGAAACTGATGTAATGCAACTCATAATCGAGTCTGTGACAGCTAAGCCAAAGCTCGATTTGATCAAAATCATCCGAAGAAACTCAAAGTTGATAAAATCATAGGCTTTCTTTAGATCAAGTTTAAGAATTAAAGCTCGTTGGTTCTTCTTTTTTATGCTATGGAGGCATTCCTTCGCTGTACCCACCACATCTAGGATTTTTCTACCCTGAAGAAAACCCAATTGTTCTTCTTCTAAACCTTTTGACAGAATAGGCCTCAACCTGTTTGCAAGAAAATTCGCAATGATTTTGTAACATAGATTACAAAGAAAAATTGGTCTATAGTCCCCAAAAGAGGATGGTTTATTCTCTTAAGGGATTAAAACAAGAAACGTGGTATCCAAATATTTTATCACTTCTCCCTTTCTCCTTGATTCCTTGACCATCCCTTAAATGTCCTCACCAACCAAATCAAAATAATGGAGGAAAAACTCCACAGTCCAACCATCTAGGCCTAGGATTTTATCTTTGGAAAAATCCTTTAAAATGTTCAAAAGGTATTCTAATGAGCACAATATTTCTAGCCATCTTTCTTCTTCCCCTGAAACTATGTTAGGGTAAAGGCTTGCTATAGAAGTTTTATATTCATTTATAAAGCTCGGGTAAATGCTTGCTATAGAAGTTTGATATCCTATATGTCAACTCCACATTCTTCAGATCTGCAAGCGAGGCTTGATACAAAGACTGTAAGGCCTATTCTAGAGTGCCTAATTTTTGAGCCGATAGGTTTTTAAAAAAATTTACCCACCTCTTAATTATTGTTTTTAGACATTTAAGCTTCCACACCAGTCTTCTCTGCAGACCTGAATCCAGGAAAAACTTTATATCCTTCCAAACTTCATTTACTAAACTAGATAACTCTACCTCATGAATCCATCCAATATTTAATTTTAAAGGATAACATTTTCACTGAAAGAGTCCATCTAACCGAAGAAATATTGGGGCATGATCTGAGATGAAAGGATGCACCACCTAGGCATGATATAGATCCACCTTGCTTATCAGGTCCATCGAAACAAAATTCATGTCCAATCTCTTCAAAATATTATCCACCCCTTTCCTTCCATTCCTCCACGTAGGCACTACCACATCCTTTAAAAATCAACAAACAAATCCTTTAAAAATAAAGCTAGCAGATCAAGGTGGCCACTTTCTCCCCAGATCTCCCTTCATTAAGAGTAAAATTTAAATCACCCATGACTACCAAATTCATTTGGGATAAGATATCTCTATCCCTCACCTTTTTCCAGAAGACTTTCCTATCACTGCACGAGCCATAAAAGTTTAGGAAAGAAAGATGCTCCTTTAACTCTAAGATGGTACCTGTCACAAGTAAACCACCATAGAAAATGTAATGTTGCAGATTGAACTTAACAAGGTCCGAAGAAACCAACAAACCCCTTGATTTGCCAACAGATATTACAACAGTCGAATACCACGTCGGTTTAATTTTTGATAAGAAATATCTTTCCCTTGATTCACCCACCAAGGTCTCCTGTAAGAAGGTAATGTTTGGCCAATTCAAAACTAAAGTATGACTTACCGAGGCCAATTTTTTGTAGCCCCCCACTCCCCTAATATTTAGGGACAATAAGATCATGATTTAGCATATGTTAGGGATTTAATGCCTCTAAGCGCCCCATGATCAGAATCAGATGAAGATAAGAGAACCTGCTCCTTGACATAAACCTTTGCTCGCTTATGAGAACTGCGTGTTTTAATGGATGATATTTCACAACCCAACCCCCTTGACCATGAAAATCCCTTAGTACCTGAAGCAGGTTGATCAGCCCTAGACTCGCCCAAAGAAGAAAACAATATTAGCTCAGATGAAACAATAGAAACAATCTCTTTACCTTTGAAATTTTTCAGAGGTTTCGGTTCTGGTAATTCGTGTAAGACCGAAACTAAAGAGTCTAACACCTAACTAAGGCTACAATCCCCCCGTTGTATCTCTCTTAACCTAGCTTTACGACGGAGATCCTGGACAAACGAGTAGAGTGCCACCTCAGCCTCACTATGAAAGTGTTCTACTAGATCAACCGTAGCTTGTCCCACACTAAAGTCTAATCTCAGAGACCCAGGGGAAGACATAGGCCCTCCCCTACCCAAAACCCCCTCTCTCCCTTTCGGCTCCTCCTCAAAAGTATCCAAAGGGTCATCTACAGGGATACCCAACACTCTCAAAAGTGAGGGAGGAAGGTCAACAATACAGATTTGCTCAACAACCCTCAGAGGCTTACCCCCCACCAAACCTTGATTCATACACGGAAACAAGTCCGGTAGGGAATCCATTTCCGGTGATTCTGAAGGGTCCTCTGTCCGAATGGGAAAAGAGACTCATTCAAGAGACTTATTGAGAGAATATAATTCCCATGATGAGAGTGAAAAGAAAATATAAGGGAAGAGTTTCCTTAACTTACCCGAAAATTTGATGAATGTCTTGTCCTCCTCGAATGGTTCRKCTCTGGGAATGCTAACATTCCAACCACCCAACGACACTTACGAAGGATCTGAGCTGGTACATCTCTGTAAAAAGGATGATTTGGATGAAGAATATTTCGGGTTGCCACCATGGAATTCACGGTGGAAATGTCTAGTCTGTCTACACCGAGTACACCTAAATGGAACACACAGGAAATCAAGTTTCTAAATTCTCAACATCCCCCTCCACTCTAGCTCCAATGCTTCTAGAAGGCCAGTGTGTATGTCTATCTCCACTAGAACTCTGCACATACGCTTATCCATAGCTAAAAGTTCTTCTCAACCTTAAGAAACCGACCAATTCCATTATCTATTTTGGTTAATGCCTGCTTATTCCACTACTATAATGGAAAACCAGGAAGCAAAATCGAGAGGTGACAGAGTTGAAAATAATCCTTAGATGGGTCAAAGGTAACATGCCACCACTTCAACATAAGACTACCTCCTTCAACCACCCACTGAGACTCGAGTAATAACATAGCATCCTTAGGGTTATGACACTTAAACCCAAAACAGCCCCGAGCCAGAAAAAAGATTTCAGGTGAATAGCCTAAGAGAGGCTTCCACGTTGAATCCACCTAGCACTCCAAGGGTACTTGGATGATCTTACATTGGGGAAATATTCCAACTAGAGTGCACATAACCATCGAGAACGCGTCTTCCAAACCTACGTCGGAGCCAAGAATAAACCACCTCTTTAATTTTTTTACTTTCTAGGGTTTGAAAACCCTCTGACGTAACCTACTAAATGGATAAGCACATGCCTATGCTTCCAAAAATTCTCCAGAAACATGCCCTCTTCTCTTCTCTCCAAAAGGGTTTTTTCTAAATCCACCAACATTCCAATCTCCCACAGGTTTCGTTGAGTCTAAAGCCAATGATCGTTTGAGGCTGATAGGGCATTCTAGCAGGAGTCGAATGCCTAAAAAAATGTGCACAATGAGTCGAGGCATCATTAAACAAGTCCGCTTGTTTCCAGTTGGCCTTGTCATCTTCGCTCATTAAGGGAGTGACTCTGGCTTCCATCATGAGGAGTTTGGAAGTTGCCACCTGACCCACCTCGAAACTAAAAACAAGGCAAGAAAAACCATAGAATCTCTGAAAAAAGACAAGGGCCTTAAAAGATACTGACCACCTTCGAGTGAATCCCCAAAAAACCAATAAAGAGAACTAAAGAAAAAACTGCAAAAACATTACTTATGTAAGCGTCGTCTCCAATATTGAACACTCAAGAAGAGATACGGACCCAAAAAACTTACAAGTTACTCGAATGAAGCAAGGGAGACATCCTGGATCATTCCAAATAGAAAGGGATAAAAAAATGACCAAAAAACCTGAAACTGATAATACAAGGAGACTCACATTGAAACCGAAGAATAATAAGTCTCCGACGAGCCGAAACAAAACTGTCAGTAAATAAACTAAACCTAAAACACTCCCGACGCAAAACTAGAAATCGGTAGACACCTCCTATATGCTCTATTTAGAAGGTAACATGACAAGGAAAACTAAGGAAACCCATGTTCAGGTTTGCAGTTAAAAGCAGTCTGCCATTGGCAAACAGTCTTCCATTGTTGCTTAAAAACACCTTACAACCATGGAATATTGGAAGAGTTGTGTTTTAATAGTTGAAAATGAACGTATTGTTAGCTCTGAGTTCTATAGAAATGCATGAATCAATTTTCTTTTGTTTAGGATTGAGTGAATATGAGTACATAAATTACACAATGGGAAATTTTGAGAAATTTACAGAAATTAAACAGTGATGAGTTAAAATATATATATATATATATATATATATATATATATATATATATATATTGAACAATGTTTGTTCAAAATGTAGAACAATTCTCCTTGAAGAGCCAAAGAAAATATATTTACAGATACATGTAATACAGATTTTAGACCTAGGTCTTAACCCATGAACTTGAATACCTTTAGAATCATTCAACTATGATTACACAACGACAATCTAAACCTATAGAATGCATAGAAACAATTTGCTATGGCCTAGTGATGAAAATTTTGTTTCGATAAAATCTAGGCTACCTTTCATATTCATAGCCTCATTTCCGATTGAAGTTATGCAATTTTCGTAACTCCTTTTTTGTAAAAGTCAAGTACTTTTGTTGATTAATTTAATAGAGAATATCATCTAGTAACTATTGAAATTTTGAAGTTTCTTTGAGAAAAAACAAAATTGTGTGGGTCTAATTAAAAAACAGAGAAATTAGGATGGGTGAAAGATATTCTCCAGAGTAAGGAAGGGCATTATGATAAATTCTGATGCGTTCCTTCGCAATTTAAATGGGACCTATCATTAGTAATATTACTGGTAAAGAAAAAACAATGTTAAAACTGAGATATGATTATTCTACAATAATATTTACATCATAAGAAATTTTGTAACTGAATTAATACAAGGAAAGGAGAGTAATATTTTTATTTAAAGTTTCAAAAGAATTAAGGCCCTTTGGTCCAGCACATTTAGGGAACTTTTTATTTAACCAAAAATATGAGTGGTTGAATCATATAAAATAACATCGGTAGGAATATCACAAGAAAACTAATCATTCCTCAAGTAAAGTTTTTATTTTAGGTCTTGGTCCTAGAGACCTCTCTAGCATTGACGATGAGAGTTAAGGATTTTGAATTTGATACTATTTCCTTTATTTATAAGAGAAGTTTGAAGTAAATATTACTGAGTTCCAATGGAACTAATATATGGCAGAATACACACTCCATTATGAATACAATCATGTTAAATATATCCGTAACCTCAATAGTATGTGACTATACACTACCAGTTGTCCTAGCTAATTGTACAAGTTAGTTAGGATCTCTTGTTCCATTTCTTGATTTTCTCAAGCTTATTTAGCTCAGCTATATACTCAATACTATTGTGCTCTGCTAATTTTCTGTTTTCAAATTATGTATTCTTTTCTTCTCATTTTTTCATGGTATCAGAGCTCGTAAGCCTCTTCACATAGTCTGGAGAGCAGCCTAATCCTAAGAAGCACAGAGCTTATACTATGAACAACAACACAGGACCCAGATTCTTCAGAAATCTTGGAGAGAAGTTTGAATTCCTCATTTCCACTCAAAAGATCGTTGTAGACAACAAACACGAGGAAGCAGAGATCGAGAGAGCATAAACAATTAAAGATACATGAGATTTTAAAGAATTTGTGAAAGATTCGTGAAATTCTTTCTTCAGAAGCAACAAAGGACAAGCTAAAGCAGTTGTAAGATCGGCCCTGTGAACTCATTTGAGCCCTTAATCAAGCTCAGAAAGGATGAGGAGCACACAGAAAAGGAAAATGTGTTACAACCGTCAAATCTGAGCGTGAGGACCAACTGTCGTTGGATCCCAAGGAAAGTGCACAAGGCCTAAACCCTTTGAAAGTGCACATGAGAGTGGAATTGCGAAGTCTCGATGTTCCAAAGTCATTGGAACCATCCATCGTCAGGTTTGACAGGTGGAAACAGATCCAAGAGTTTGAGGATTCAGACATCAAAAGAATTGTGAGAGAGAAATCTCAACTTTGCAAAGCATGAAGTCGCAAAGTGGATCTCGACCGTCGGTTGCGGGAGAGATTTGGACCATTGGATGGAGCATTGGATCAATACTTCATTGATTCACAAATCGTAAAATCCCAAGGTAAGAGTTGTGAAAACTCACGAAGTCTGAGTTCGCGAAATTGATCATAGTCATTGGGTCACAAAGGGTTGTGAGTTGTTGATCTAAAACAGGTGAATTTCAGGAGTTTGGGAATCGAAAGAAGAGAGGTGAGTAGTCTTCCAACTTTGCGAAACGCAAAATCCTGAAGCACTTGAGAGTTGGGCCCCAATTCAAAGCCCGAGGTCATATTAGAGGGGTCCATAGGAAAGGATCTAGCACTAGCTAGGCTCTATTTCGGGAGTTCTGGATTTCGGAAAATTGCAAGGTAAGAAAAGAATATCGCCTAGAGTCCCGAAGGCTTGAAGGCACAATGTATCGAAGTATTTGTGGACCATTTATCTCAAATCAACGAGGATTATTTATCCTTGCTATAGGCTAGAAATGAATATCACCCAAAGCCTCGAAGTAATTGACGATCATTGAACTCAACTGAATGAGGACCGTTGATCTTTGGAATAAGACCGTTATTTTTCCATTCAGATATTCAGAGGAATTCATACCTTCAGTGTCGAAACTCCCGAAGCCCAAAGACCCGGAGACCAAACTCTCGAGTAAACTCAGAAATCCCAATTCCACCATTAGAGGGAATACGATTACCAAAGAAGTGGTCATGCCCGTTTTTTTCAACCTGATTTACATAGAGGATTTCGTGGACCTAGTTTCAACAAGGAAATAGGTAAGCACACAAAACTCTAACAATTTTTTTGTATTGTTAATTTTTTTTTAAGATGGCCACATCTAGCAATTTAGGACCAACTCAAGCACTGATTCTTCTTAGAAAGAACTACGAGTTTTGGTCTCTTAGAATGAGATCCTTCTTGCAAGAACAAGAGTGTTTGGATCCAGTGGATCTTAGATATGTGGAACCAGATCCAGCAGAACTTATTTCCATGACCAACCAACAGACAACTTCTCACGCAACACAAAGGAACAAAGAAAATGAGGAAAAATTTCAGATTCAAAATTCAGTGGATGACTTAATTTTCTCAAAAATCACAGGCGTTGTTACTTCAAAACAGGCCCGTGGCATCCTTAAATAATCCTACCAAGGCAATGACATGGTCAAAACAATCAAACTATAGACCTTGAGGATGCATTTTGAGACTTTAAAAATGACAGAATCTGGAAATATTGATTAGTTTATGACCAGAGTCATGGGAATTGTAAACTAGATCAGATTGACTAGTGAAGCCAATCCTGATTGACGAATTGTTGAGAAAGTGCTCAAAAGTTACCAAAGAATTTCAAAATGGTTGTTATAGCTATCCTTGAATCCAAGGATCTGAAAATTTTTTCAACGGATGAAATAATGGGCTCTCTATTGACACATGAGACCAGACTACATATCAAAGATGAGTCAACAAGAAATGCCTACAAGAATCAATTATCCTTCAACAGAGGGAGAGGTAGAGGAAGAGGAAGAGATCACCGAGGAAGAGGGAGAATTCCATGTAACCATCACTCAAGTGAAGGTCACACACAACATAACCAGAATTAGAATTTCCAAGGTCACAAACAACAGAACCAGAATCTGAACTTATAGCCTCAAAGAGGCAGAGGGAGAAGCTCAAATGAAAAATCAAGCATACAATTCTATTACTGTAAGAATTTTAGGCACTATGAATCTGAATGTCGGAAGAAGCAAGAAGATGAGCTCTCAGGTAGAGCACATGTCTCAAATCATGAAGGAGAAACCTCAGATGGTATGTTTCTCTCATGCCACAAGACTGAAGAACAACATAAAGATCCCTGGTTGTTGGACAGTGGATGAAACAATCACATGATAAGTAACAAAGATTTACTCTCATGTATTGATTCTTCAATTTCATCTGATATTACACTTGTAAATAATTCTTTAATCAATGCTCAGGGAAAAGGAATTGTCCCTATTCTTACTAAAAAAATGTAAAGAAAGACATACACAATGTCTATCATGTTCTACATATGACACATAATCTGTTAATTGTAGGAAAACTAATTGAAAATGGCTATAAGATACTTTTGAAGGAGCATCATGTAAGATATATGATAAAACCGCTCGCAAAAAATTGATTTCTGAAATCCACATGACCAGGAATAGAATGTTTCCCCTGACCCTGAGAACTGCAAATCTAATCTAATCATATGCACAAAGTGCATTCACCCCCAATGAAACTATGGTTTGGCACATAATATTTGGACATCTACCCTTTCAGAGTCTAAGTATTCTACATAAGCACTCCATGGTCAAAGGTCTACCTATATTCAAAGAAAAAAATCCCCCATGTGAGTCTTGCATTCTTGGAAAACATAAGAGAACTAGTTTTCTACAATCCTCCACTAACGACAAACAACACTTAGAGATGGTTCACACTGACCTATGTGGACCAATGCAAACAGAGTCAATAGGAGGTAGCGTTTATTTTCTAATGTTTATTAATGACTTTAATAGGAAAATTTTGATCTATTTTCTCAGACACGAGTCTGAAACTTTTGCAAAGTTCAAAGAATTCAAAGTTGAAGCTGAAAAACAAAGTGGCAAATATGTAAAAGCTCTGAGATCAGATGGAGGAGGAGAATACAACTCCAAAGAATTTGCAATTTTTTGCAAATCACAAGGCATCATCATGCAAACTATAGCTAGGTATACTCCACAACAAAATGGAGTGCTTGAAAGGAAAAGGCAGACAATAATGAGCATGGCAAGGAGCATTGTCAAAGAGAAATGTATGTCAAATACATTTTGGGTTGAAGCAGTAGCATGCTCATTTTATCTCTTGAATAGATCTCCAACCACCGGTCTCAAGATGAAGGTCCCTCAAGAAGCATGGAGTGGGACAAAGATAAATGTTGTTCATCTCAGGACATTTGGATGTATATCATAGGCTCACGTACCTTCTGAATTAAGGAAGAAACTGGATGATAGAAGAGAGAATTGTATCTTCACTAGATACAATGAAACATCAAAAGCTTATAGGATCTACAATCCAATCTCAAAGAATTTGATTCTCAGCAGAGATGTAAAGTTTTTTGAAAATTAGTTCTGGAACGAGTATGAAAATCAGCCAATGGACAGTCAAGATCCATTGTTGTCATATCCTAAAGACACATAGAATTCAGGACAAGAAATGCATTATCCTTCTCTTCCAAGGCTGCAGGTACAAGGACAATCTGAAATCTCTCAGGATAACTCAACTTCCAGCAAAAACTCTTCCTCTAAATTTCCAAATCTGAGAACTCAAAGTTTGAGAGAAATCCATCAATAGTTGGATGACATTGATCAACACAATCTTTTTGCAATAATGTCATGTCAATCCACATATTTTAAAGCGGCTTCTAAGAAGCCACATTGGGTTCAAGCCATGAACCAAGAGATTGAATCCATTGAGAAGAACAAGACATGGGATCTTGTTGATCTTCCTAGACACAAGAAAAGTATTGGTGTCAAGTGGGTTTACAAAACTAAACTAAATGAAAAGGGACAGATTGGAAAACACACAGAAAGACTTGTTACCAAAGGATTCTTACAACAACCAGGTATTGATTATGGTAAAACTTTTCCTCCAATAGCAAGGTTAGACACTGTAAGGACTCTCTTATCCATAGCATCTCAACACAAATGGAAAGTATACCAGATAGATGTCAAGTCAACCTTCCTAAATGGTGTCTTAGAAGAGGAGATTTGTGTGGATCAACCACCTGGATTTGAAGTCAGAGAGAAACCAGCCAAAGTGTATCAGTTGAAGAAAGCCTTGTATGGCTTAAGGCAAGCTCCAAGACCATGGTACAACAGAATTAATATTTACCTGATCAAGAGTGGTTTCAGCAGAAGTCAAAATGAGCCAACTCTTTACACCAAAACTGATCAGCACAGTAAAATTTTTATTCTATGTTTATATGTTGATGACATGATATATACCAGAAATCTTGAGTTAACCAGTTTTAAACATGCCATGCAATCTGAGTTTGAGATGCCAGATCTTGGCATCATGAAATATTTCTTCGGGATTGAGTTTGGCCAATCAACCAAAGGCATTTTTGTCTGTCAACAAAAATATGCAGAAGACATCATCAAAAGATTCTGCATGGAAGATTACAATCTAGCAGAAACTCCTATACCCCTATGCACAAAATTGAGCAAGAAATATGAAGGCTCTACAGTGGACCCTACCCTGTAAAAATGTTTAGTAGGCAGTTTGTTGTATCTTACAGCAATTAGGCCTGATATCCAACCTTGTTTCGAGGTTCATGGAATCTGCCAAAGATTCTCACTCGAAGATGGAGAAAAGGATTCTGAGATATGTTGCAGGCACTCTCAATTTTGGCTTATGGTACACTCAGTCTAATGATAATCATCTCTCTGGTTACACAGACAATGACTTTGCAGGCAACCTAGATGACAGGAAAAACACCTCAGGACATACTTTTCACCTGGGCCCGAACTTGATTTCATGAGCATCAAAGAAGAAACCCATTGTACAATATCTTTTGCAGAGGTAGATTATGTCGATGCTACCTCATCTTCCTATCAAGTTGTGTGGTTGAGAAGAATATTGAATGATATGTCACATACAGAAAATAAGCCAACTCCTATCTTCTATGGAAACGCCTCATCAATTGCTCTATCCAAAAATCATGTGTTTCAAAAGAAAAACAAGCATATTGACACTCGTTTTCACTTCATACGCGAACTAGTCAATAATGATGACATAACAGTTCAATTTTGTGGATCTCGAGATCAGCTTGCAGATATTTTTACAAAGCCGCTAGGAAAATCCATTTTTGATTTTCAGAAACAACACTTGGGCATTATCAGTGCTGATGTTTGTAACTGTTGAGTTTAAGAGGGAGTGTTAAATATTTCTGTAACCTCAACAATATGTGACTGTACTCTGTGACTGTACACTGCCAATTTTCTTGGCCAGCTGTACGAGTTAGTTAGGATCTCTTGTTCCGTTTCTTGATTTGCTCAAGCCTATTTAGCTAGATATATACTCAATACTATTGCGCTCTGCTCATTTTCTGTTTTCCAATTCTGTATTCTCTACTTCTCATTTTGTAAAATGGTACAAAACGAAAACCTAAAACACTTGGATGTCTATTGAAATTTTATTATAAAAACATTCTATCATCAAACCTATCCTTCATATAGTCATTCTTTGCACTAGGGATATCTACTATAAGCCTCGAGAGTAATTATAGTGGAAATTAGTGTACAATGGGTAGTTAGCTCGATGATACACAACAGATTGAAAGAGTTTCGTAGTTAGCTAAGGAGATAACTACCCATGAGAACTAAATTCATCATTCCCTTGCTGGGATGTTTAACATCATCACAATATAAACTCTTCCCTCGAACACTCGAAGAACATATTTTTAGAGACAGACTCAGGTAGGGAAGGATTCGTCGAATCTTTTGAGGCATTTTGAGGAGGCATGGACATTGGAAGAGATGTGATTGAAAATCTGGGTACACCCGTCTATGTATTCAGTAGCTACCATAATATTAAAATACAACTAAAAATTTAAATTACTCATTTCATTCTGGAAATCGTAAGAACACACAGAAAAAAAGAACAAGCAAATGATTATAAAAGAAGAGGAAGAGTAAATATTTTTTCTGAGACCTGACGTGGAAGATGAACGGGTACAGTCTTATCGCTGGTAAAGAGAACTACCCCATTTGTTATTTGGATCCTCTACCTTGCATGCCACACCTTACCAGAGTTCACATAGAAAGATAGAGTCGACTTTCATCAGTGCAAAACTTCACAACAATGAAGAACGACTGGAATAACACAAAGCATACCTCTGTTTGTTCGAAAATCTAGTACAATTCTCAAGCCCATAACTCCGTACGATCCATGTGATGGGGTATGGGTCGAAAAGATTTATTGGTCCAAATTATGTCGTGACTGCGTAGTGAGTACACGTAATGAGCGAAACTAGCACAGTCGTTAATTTGCAGCTGGTGAAAGCAGAAAGGCTTACAGCTGAGGAAATCCAAGGTAAAACTAGCACAGTTGTTAACTTGTGGCTGGTGAACGCTGAAAGGCTTACAGCTGAGGAAATTCGAGGTAGAGAAAATGCGTGGACAGTTGATTAAATTCATGATAGTATGGAAAAGTGGCTTGTCTAATATGTGCTTGCTAAATGTAATCTCAAAGGTTAATTATTTAACGTGGCAATCATATGATATTATAGTTATTTCTTAATATGATTAGGTAATGTTAAAAAGTAAACAGGTTAACTGATGCATTCATAAATGCAAGGAAGTTATCAACAATAAATCTGACTCATTGATTTTGGAGGACGACTAAGAATATACCAGCATCTTCAATATGTAACTATTAGATTATAATTTAAGATTAAAAAATCATTAATTGTGCCCATCTCCAATAGATATACACCTTTTGACGTAATAATGGTATTCTACGTCCTCACCACTGAATTCAAAATCAAGGCTCTAGTTATAAGACTACGATTACCATATGAGCTACCTTGGGCGTCAAGAGCGGTCTACATTAGTGTTAATATTTTGATTAATTGCCCGATCAAATCCACCTTGGGAAATGTTCGAGGATTTGAATTAGTATAGTATGACTAATGTAACTTTCCTAGTTTGTCAATAATTTAAATCTAAGTCACTCGAATTATACTTTGAGACATTACTTGGGTATGTCAACATATACGAAGCCTTAAATCATGTTTTCTTTTGTTAGGTAAGTATAAGGAAGGGAACCGTGATCATGTTATGACTAGTGAATTCGATGCTATACATTTTATCAAATTATGATACTTAGTATGAGTTTATATATATATATAATCATATATATAGAGAGAGAGATTTTGAGCAAGACTTATTAATGAGATAGTTTATCGTTTTGGTAAATCTTTGCATACATTTAAGAAAGTCTTAATTATACCCCTTTGACATTATAATTTTAAAAGAAAGAAAGGGAGGGAAAGAGGTTTTCAGGTAACAAAATTATTTTTAGTAAGTAATGTAGAGATATATTACACTAGGGTTATCTCACTGTGACATGTTTCAATGTGAAATTTATGAATTGAATCCTTTATATTGGAATATGGGTGTAAGATTAAAGGTTATTCATAATTTTTCATTTTCATTCATAAACATGGCACTGAGTTGCATATGGTTGACCATGTTGATTATGGTGAGTAATGGTTGACTATAGTTTTGATCATGGTAAGTAATGGTCGACTATGATTGACCATGTTGATTATGGTGAGTAATGGTTTACAATGATAATATTGGATTGTGGCATTTATCTTGGTTGAATAATGTCAAATTTCTACATTCTTAAATGGTTGTGTTGCATTTCCACATACATCTTCATTGACTTATGTTACTATCTTCATTTAGGCTTAAGGAATGTCAATGCTTGTGTTGCATTACAACATTTTGATTGTCTTTCATTACAAAATTTTGAGTTGTTTTGACTGTGGTTGATTATGGATGACTTTTATTCACCATGATGTACTTTGACCATGGTTACTTTGATCATTTTAACTAATCATGATATTCATTAGTTTTAATTTATTAATTGATAAAGATAAAAAAAAAAATTACATTGTTTAATTCTTCTAAAATTATTGAATTATATACCATAGATGATTATAATATGACTTGATCATTTAAATACGAATTATATAACATGGATGATTATAATATGATTTGATCATTTAAATTACATGTATTTCATTGGTTTTAATTTATTAAGTTTTAGAAATTAAAATTAAGCATTTACAATGTTCTCAATATGGTTTAATTATTGAATATTTGATCATGCATAATCAATAAGAATGTTTAAATATTACCACCTAAAAATATTAAATGATATAATAATCTCCAATACATCAAAAATAGTTTTAAATCTTTTTGTTTGTACTTAATAACTTATTTTTATTATTATTTTTCATTTTTTTATAATAATATAATTCTATAAATCAAAAATACATTTCATTAAATATGATGATGATGATGATGATTAACGTCCACTAAGATCTAATTGGTCTATCGAACCTTAAGAGGGTAAGTGATTACTTGTGATTCTTTAGGATTTTGTTTTTGTGCTCGAAAAGCATTAAGAGAAGCTTTCCAAGATCACCATACTTTTGTTGAGTTAAGAGGTTAGGAAGGTTGGTAGTGTGATCAATATTTTGAAAATGAGATCTAATATGGGTATAGGCTGGACAATCTAAGAAAGTGTTTTTCATCTTCAACCTTCTTAGTGTCACAAAGGTGACACACTCTTTCATCCCATGGCGTTTTAGGAATTGACCAACGCCCAATTTCACTATGGAGCTGGTGAGAATTTGTTCTTATCTTAGCAATGCTTATTTTTTTCTTTACACTTGGCAAAACAGATAGATAATTTTGATCTTCTAGATTAGGGTTGATTACATCTTTATAATACCTTAATTTTTCGTTTTCCCTCTAACTCTTTATCACACCACATTTTTTCCTTAAAATTTGATTTGACGTTTTTTTTAATAGTATCTTTATTCTGTAAAATGGTTTCTTCCATTATTCCCCAATAGTTTAGCCAAGATTGGGTGTCTTTATGCTATCCTCGCTTGAGTCGATGGTGGTTATGACTTGATTTGGAAGCAATTTTAGGTAGCCT
>ML780138.1:86869-112671 GCA_009831015.1 Picea engelmannii | reverse complement strand
TGACTTATATTTTTAATTTTTAAATTTAATTTAGTAGATAGGTGAGGTTAGTATGTGATAATATTGACTTATGTTTTTCAATATACTTTTCTTCGTGTTATAATTATCATCAAATTATAACTCTTCATAAATGTATTTTGTTAATAAAAAGTTATTTTGTATTATATAGATTTCTATTTTTTCATTATACCTTTTAATATAGTAATTTAATTAATTACAACTTTTTAAAATTTTATTTAATAGATATAGTACTTTTATATAGTAATATAAACTTCCATTTTTTAACATAGTTTATTTTATATAATAATTATGACTACGTTATAATTTTCAAAATTTAGTTTTGTAAACACACTATGTTATTATAGAGAGTTATATTGTTCTTAAGGTGTATGAGAGTCGGTGATAGAGTGTGTTGTTAAGGCATTCTGTGATGTGAAGTTATTGGTTTGAAACTTCTCGGGTGTGATCCCCAGGTGATTTTGATGACTTAGATGCCATTGAGTAGTGGCTTCTCAAACCACAGGCTAATCCCCCAAGTCATGGACAAACTAGCAAATAAAAAAAATATATAGAGAGTTGCACTCTTTGCTGAAGATTTTTATTTTTTATTTTTTATTTTTTAAATGATAAAATATTTTAATAAGAATAAAAGGGATAGTTGTTGGATTAATGTGTGTCATGCTAATCAAAAGAGTTCTTTTTAGATGGTCAATGGTGATTTATAAGTGATTTTTTGAAATTAACACTCTTTACAATCAAATATCTACATTATCCACAATGTATAGCAAATTTAATGATTAAAATTCAAAACCTTATTCTATTCAAATTTTTAAATATAATTTAATTATATTTAAATGTTAAAACTTATCAATTAAAAATTGAAAATTAATATTATAAGTTTTGTTATGTTGGATTGCAACATTCTCTTATGGTTATTTCAGATTGCAACATTCATTATTTCAGATTGTCGTCTTAACAACTATTTCACATTGCGACATTCATCAGATGTCATGGCACATTGTGATGTTCATTACTGGTTTTGTCACATTGTGAAATGAAATGTGATGTCACATTGTGGCATTCATAAACTGTTTTGTCACAATGCAACATTTATTAAGGTTAATGTTGGATCACAACATGGCTTAATTATTTTTTTGGATTGCAACATTCATCTTGTTGCGATAACAACCATCTCACATTGTGAAATTCATTAAATGCCATGTCACATTGCGATTTTTGTTAAGATTTTTTTCAAATTGTGGTGTTAATGAAATGAGATGTCACATTGCGACATGACATCCATTAAGGATTTTTTTTCATTGCAATGTTCATCAAGGTTTATGTTGGGTTGTGAATTTTTGCAATGGTAATGTCAAATTGTGAGTTTCGTTTTGTCTTACTTTATGTGAAATTGTTATGTTGCTTAATGGTTATCTTGAATTTTGAAATTCATCTTACCATGTTAATGGTTATTTAACATTTTGGCAAGCAACAAATGACATGTCACATTGTGATGTTCATTAAGGGTTAATGAAATGTGATGTCAGATTGTGAAATTTGTTATCCCCATTTTTCAGGGATAAATAGGAGATCATGTCTTGAGGCCCATAGGTCCTAGACACGGAGTAATGAGAGTAGGATTAACCTAAGCATGGCCCTGGAGGGCCCACGTTTTATTCTTCCATCGTCTTTATCTTATCAGCAATAGCAGCATCCATCACCATCAGTTTGATCCCGTATCAAAAGAGGCTCTTTCTTCATGAGGTAATTAGTCTAGGTATCATGGTATGTGTCACATTTGATCATTAAAACCTTTAAATGTATGCATCTAATTCCTTTTATTTCTAACGACTGCTTGGATCTTACATTTTCCCACTTGACCATGTTTGGGGGGATTGACAGGGTAAACTAGAAAGCCTGTATCTGTGGGTTTTGGTTTGCCACTAGGGGGATTTCTGAAAAGCCATCATTTGCTCCCATCATAGAACCACTTCTTCATCTTACTTCCCTCTCACTTATCCTATTCTCCTTGTCTAGGCATTGGGTTGACCTATTTTCAGGAGTGCACCTTACCTCGTGGGAAGAAGGGGCTAAAGGCCTAGAAGGTAAAATAAATTTGGTAAAAGCTAAAATCCTAAGAATAAAACCTCGAGAGGCTTCGCCCAGGGAGCCCCGAGAAAGCAATAAAAGGCTTCTCAGCAAGAAACAAGAGGGACCCTAAAAAAATAATAAAACAAGACCTAGTCAGAGGATAGGGGGTCTCATCATGAGTTAGCCTATTAGGACCATGGGTACCTATTAGTATGACATTGCCACCAGATGGTTACCACGCCAGGGCAGTGACTCTTGGTTGCATAGCCAAGGGAAAGGGGGTCTCATCACGAGCCATCCTTCTCATCTATGTGAAAGTACTTGTGGGTAACATTGTCAGATCTGGTCACCATGTCAAGGCAGTGTCCCTTGATTAGCTCTTGAATAAAAATAGAAAAAAAGAATAAAAGAATAAAGGCAAGAATGGGCTTGGAAGAAATGCATCCATGACAAGTACAACTCGCCTTCTACAAAGCCACCCACAGGTAACACTTTTTCATCTTTGGACTTCACTACACCCACATGCTTGGACATCCCCTGACCACATAATGGACTTACATGGCTTGGATGAGGTATTTTCGGGAACTTTCCTTTTCCTGTGGACACTAGCCCAATAGGACACCTTGTCTCTTTCTTCAGACTTGTACTCCAGGCTTGTGTAACGTCTTTGAGCTATTGATTGATGTATTAGGGATTTTGTGCATATGTTTAATAATATTGATGATGAGATGTGATTGACATTGCTATCATCCCTATGACTGATGAGCCCATGGAGGGAATAGCCTTTGATGTGCAAGACCATGCCCGACAGACATGTACCATTTGGACTGGTACACATGGGGAGATGATCAGTTCGGACCTCCATGTGGTTGAAGAGCCCACCAGATGGATATTGAGACCCCATCAGGGGGTAGAGACAGGACAAAGGTTGATTAGAGACTTTGCACTGAAGAAGAAGAGGACGTTCCACCGGAGGCACCCCGACATAGATGAACCTAGGGAGATTGACCCATTTTTAGTGGGACGTTGGCTCTAGATGGCCTAGGATGTCACCAGGAGTCTTATGAAATCATCATGAGCATGTTGGCATATGGACATGGCAGTTGGCATGTGTGGAAGCTTAGAGGAGCCCAAAAAGGGCTAACGTATTGCTTCTGGAGGCTGCACTTGCCCTAATAGGGGCTAACGTAACCCTAGAAAGGGGTGACGTCTTACCTTTTTTATTGATTAGGGTTTTAGATTGACAATTTAATGTAAAATAGTTTGATTTGATATTATGGCCTTCTCGGCCTTTTTACCTCACCTAAAATGTAAAATTAGGTCAAGGTTTTGTATAAATAAGGGATTTTGACTCTCATTTTTTCATCATCACTCTCTCACTCCATAAGGAGGTCTGAAATTTGCACCCTATATTGGGTATTTGTCTAATTAAGTGAGGTGCACTTGTTTAAGGAAGACATTTTTTGCATTCTATGGTGTTTCTCTTGAAGGAAGGTGTTACAACTAGGGTTTGCATGGTTATTTCTTGGTGAATTGTAAGTATTTTTCTGCAAAAAATCTTGATTTAATGGTTGTAGTTTAATTTCTTGCATATGTTTATGAATATTGTTGAATCAAAACCCTAGGGGATAAGAACACAAGTAAGTCATTGTCTCATGTCTCCTGATAGAGAAATCTTTAGCCATTGTTGAGGAAAGAAAGACCCTAGCCATAGCTACACTCCTATTTCCTCTTCCTCTTTGCTAGCCGTACCATTTTGAAGCCAATAACAGTGAGACGTCCCTGGACTAGGTTTACTACACTAGGGCCATACTCTTTCTAGGGTTTGTTGAAAGGCATTGCTATAGCAACACCTTATATCTTCAAACTCTATTGTTTTGGTTATATACTTTATTCTTGAGCTACCCATTTTGACAAGAAGGAAGAGAGAGCACGAGGCCTTGCTGTAGAAACACCAGAGTGATCCCCTCTCCCCTAGGGTTTTGATTTTGAGGCCTTGCCTTAGCAACACATCAAAACTATTCCCTCTAGTCCTTCAAATTTGCCATCTTTCAACTCTTGCATCCTTCACCTTTGACTCCATTAAACCCTAAGGCACTGATCTAAAGTCCTCAAACGTTGAAGTGAAAAATTAATCACAACACTCTCAAAACTCTTTGAATTTCAAACCCTAACTACTCTAACCCTAGTCGTTGACGTCATCATTGGTTATTTCATCTTTAATGCAACAACGTTTTGTTTTAAGAGAAATTGAATGATGGTTTAAGCATTAATTGAATAAGGTGTTGATTGGTTACATTGAATGCTACATTGTTCTAGTATTTATTGGTGAAGTGTTATAACTTTTCATTGTTATTGATAAACATTGACTTCGTCAACATTTATTGCCATATTGCTTATATATTTATCAAATAGTCTTATGAAGTACTAACCCATTGAATAGCTTGCACATATTAGTTTGTTGTTGCTTTGTTCTAGGCAAGTACACTTCTTTGGGGTTTTGTTTCATTATTGGCCTTTAGCCGAACTATCTGTTTGGGTGGTGACTTATGAAGGGGGAAACCTTATCTTGGTCTTATTAGCCTTTTGCCTCTTCAAAATTCCAGGTCACTGGGGATATCTCCCCTAGGCCTAACCTCCCTAAAGAGAAAGAACCATCCCATTGCGGTGACATTGGGTGGGATTGGTTCTTGTTACGCCAATTTTCCCTTCTGTCTTATAGCCATTTATCCTAGCTACAAACTGTGCGATAACATTTTGGCACTGTTGCTGGGGAACACTGAGCAAACCTTTCTCACATGAAAACTTTTCGGTAAGACTTGCCTCAGAGACTCTTTTCTTACAAGCTTACCTGGCGACTCCACTAGGGTGTTTTCCCTTTTCTTTGGTAGTTTCAAGTAAACTATCTGGCGACTCCACAAACCAAAAAGAGGTTCAATAATCATCCTTTATCTTTCAGAAGGAATCCTGCCAATATATCTCCTATTGTAAAATCACTTTTCCTAAACATCCTTCCTTTGAAAACCATGTCTACTTCAGGGACCACCACTACAACGAACCCAACTAACAATCAAAGACAATGGTCATCTAATCTTTTCAAACCACTAGACATGTCATCCATACCAGGATACCCTAGGCAAATGCCACCTAAGTATGAGAAGTGGTCACCCAAATTCACTGATACTAATGCAATCAGTGTCGAAGAGCAAATGAGCATCTTTTGGGCATTTTTTCATCTTCATCCCATTAGTGATGATGCTAAATATTTAGTCATGAAGTTGTTCTCCACCACCCTCTATGATGCTTCAAGGCGTTGGTACCTGAGCCTTCCCGATGGTAGCATTAAAACCATGGATAGGATTGAGGAAGTCTTTCTCAAAAGATGGAGTATCAAAGAAGACCCTAACATGCTCCTCTCCCGACTAAATAACCTTGCAAAATATGAAAATGAATCTATTCGGGAGTTCCATACTAGGTTTGAGACTTTGCTGCAAAGGATCCCTGCAAGCCATCATCCAAAAGATGATTACCTCATCCACATCTACACCAGGTCTTTCAATGGCCAATTTTGGTATCTTCTCAAATATAAAAACCCTCAATCCATTCAGGAATCCAAAGAGCTCGCTACTAAAATAGAAGGAAACCTCCTCTCATCCAAGATCGATCCTTTCTCTAATCAAAGGGGAAAAATGGACACCAAGCCAAAATTAGTCCACAATACTGAACCCACTTCAGACCTTTGTGCCAGTATATCCAGGTTGCAAGCATCTATGGATGGTATCATAAAAAATCAAGAACAAATGATGAGCAGGATAGTCAACTTGGAAAGATCCCAAAGGCAAGCTCCCAGGGTCCTGTACAAAGGGAAATTTCAAAAGGGGATTCAATTCTATAAGCCAAAGAATGAGCAAGAAGTCCCAAACACCTTGGCCCTTACAAACTTTGTGGATGAAAACCCTTGGTGCCTAGAATGCAGTGAAGCACATTGGGAGCATGAGTTTCCTTACAATAATAATGGCCATCAACAAGTGAATAACATAGACCACTTCATGGAAGGTCCTCAAATAAATATCACTGATGCAAAGCATCGGGAAGCCGTGAAAGAAGCAGCCCGGTCAGCGAGGATGGAGGTAATAAACAACCTAGACCAGGATTCATGAGAGAAGATAAAGAAACAAGAATTTCAAGTGTATAGAAGAAAGAAGTTGAACCAACCTACTAGTGACCAGAAAAATCCCCCACCTTTGGAAGTACTTCTTCCCAAGACATCTGAGGCTGGGAAGGTTCACCTGAACTTTGACATTGAAGGGGAACTATCTAAGATGCATCTAAACATTCCCCTAAGAGAATCCATTAAGGTCCCATCTATCAAGGAATGCTTTGACACTTTCTTTCAAGGACCGGATGAACCCATGGACCCCCCTATCATGCTACAATCCTATCATTTCAAGGTTTAATATGGAGAAAACCCTCCCTTCTTCATGACTTTAATAATGAAAAACGAGAGCCTCAACAACTGCATGTTAGATACAGGGGCAGGTGCCAACATAATTCCGTTCAAAGTCATGCAAAAATTAGGGTTGAAAGTGACACGCCCTTACATAAATGTATGTGGTTTCAAATCTAAAGCCATCCCGACACATGGAGTGGTTGAGAATGTGGAAATTTTCCTTAAAGATTACCCTAAGAAAGTGATCCACATTGACATCGTGATAGTAGACGTCCCAGATGTGTGGGGGAAGTTTTTGTCTAGGAAATTTGCATCAATGTGGGGTGGCACCCTTGAGATGGACCTCTCTTTTATAGAATTCCCTCTAAAAAACAAAACAATTGGTCGTCTCCTAAATGAGCCAGTGACTGAGACCCATGTGCAAGAAGTTAATCCCCCGGTCAAAAATGAAAAGGCACATGATAAGATCATACAAAACCTTCATGAATATTCTCCTGAAGATATGTCTTTCCCTATAGAGAAGGATTTTGATCAGATCAAATGGCCCAAAAAGGAAGAGTACCAACAAATCCTGGATGAATTTAAAAACAAAGAAATCAGGACTGTGAAGATGTTGTTGAAAAGACCAGAAGATGACATACAAATTCATCCATCCCATGAAGTGGTATTTACAGCATAAGCCCATCCTCCTCCCTCTACACAATACACCAGGGTTGTCTAACGAACAACCAAGTATAAGATCATGAAATACAAGAAGGGATACATAGTATGGATGTGGGACACCCAAAAGGGAGAGCCAACTAATGTCAAAGGAAGCATTCAATCGTGGCTCGGACCTTTCAAAGTTCGAAAAGAATCAGTTGATGACTCCTACTATTTATCCACTTTGGAAGGAATAATACACCCATTACTGATCAACGGTCACCTCCTTCAACCCCACCAGGGTGGGGGAACCTGACTTCACAGGTAAGTGTAGGTAAGTAGGCATTTTTGCATCCATGTATTATACCATTTTCACTGCATGTTAGTTTTCTTTCACATTTACATCTATTGATTGTTTTCTTTCAGTTTATATATATATGTGTGTGTGTGTGTGTGTGTGTGTGTGTATGCTGGCGTGGCATTACCAACCCAAATTTTTATTATTGATGCTTCTTTCGAGATCAAGTAGGTCTGCAGGATATGCCAGAGATGTTGAGGTTGTCATGCGTTCTATGGTGAGCACATGTCCCTGAGTTGGAGCCATATGTTATCCCCACTTTTCAGGTATAACTAGGAGATCATGTCTCGAGGTCTACAGGTCCTAAACATGCAGTACCGAGAGCAGGACTGACCTGAGCATGGCCCTGGAGGGCCCACCTTTCTTCTTCCATCATATTTATCTTTTCAGCAGCAACAAAATCCATCACCATCGGTTTGATCCTATATCAAAAGAGGTTCTTGCTTCATGAGGTAATTAGTCCAGGTATCATGGTATGTGTCACATTTGATCTTTAAAACCTTTAAATGTATGCATATTATTTCTTTTATCTCTAACGACTACTTGGATCTTACATTTGCCCACTTGACCATGTTTGGGGGGATTTACAGGGTGCCCTAGCAAGCTTGTATCTGTGGGTTTTGGTTTGCCACTGGGGGTATTTCTAAAAATCCATTGTTCGCTCCCATCATCGCACCACATCTTCATCTTACTTCTCACTCACTTATCCCATTCCCCCTGTCTGGGCATTGGGTTGAGCTATTTTCAGGATTGCACCTTACCTTGTGGGAAGAAGGGGCTAAAGGCCCAGAAGGTAAAAGAAAGTTGGTAAAAGATAAAAGACTAAGCATAAAACCTCGAGATACTTTGCCCAAGGATCCTTGAGAAAGCAATAAAAGGCTTCTCAGTAAGAAACAAGAGGGAACTGAAAAAAATAATAAAACAACACCTAGTCAGAGGATAGGGGGTCTCATCACAAGCCGACCTATTAGGACCATGGGTACCTAGTAGTATGACATTTCCACCAGCTGGTTACCATGCCAGGGTAGTGACTCTTGGTTGCATGGCCAAGGGAAAGGGGGTCTCATCATGAACCAACCTTCTCATCTCTATGAAAGTACTTGTGGGTAACACTATCAACTCTGGTCACCATGCCAAGGAAATGTCCCCTGATTAGCTCTTGAATAAAAAAATAAGAAAAGAATAAAAGAATAAAAAGAATAAAGGAAAGAATGGGCTTGGAAGAAATGCATCCATGACAAGTACAGCTCGCCTTCTACAAAGGCACCCATAGGTAACACTTTTGCTTCCTTGGCCTTCATTGCACCCACATGCTTGGACATCCCCTGACAACATAACCCACTTACATGGCTTGGATGAGGTATTTTCGGGAAATTTCCTTTTCCTGTGGACACTAGCCCAATAAGACACCTTGTCTCTCTCTTCAGACTTGTATTGTAGGCTTGTGTAACGTACTTGAGCTATTGATTGATGTGTTAGGGATTTTGTGCATATGTTTAATAATATTGATGATGAGATGTGATTGACATTGCTATGATCCCTGTGACTAATGAGCCCATGGAGGGCATAGCCTTTGATGTTCAGGACCATGCTCGATGGATAGGTACCATTTGGACCAGTACACATGGGGATATGATCAGTTCTGACCTCCATGGGGCTGAAGAGCCCACCAGATGGATGTTGAGACCCCATCAGGGGGAAAAGACAGGACAGAGGTTGATTAGAGACTTTGCACCAGAGAAGAAGAGGGTGTTCCACTAGAGGCACCTCGACACAGCTAGACCTAGGGGGATTGACCCATTTTCAGTGGGACATTGGCTCTAGATGGCCTAGGACGTCACCAGGAGGCTTATGAAATCATCATGAGCATGTTGGCATATGGAAAAGGTAGTTGGCAGGTGTGTCATCTTGGAGGAGCCCAAAAAGGTATAACGTCTTGCTTCTGGAGGCTGCACTTGCCCTAATAGGGGCTAACGTCACCCTAGAAAGGGATGACGTCTTACCTTTTTTCTTGATTAGGGTTTTAGATTGAAAATTTAATGCAAAGCAGTATGATTTGGTATTATGACCTGGTCGACCTTTTTACCTGACCTAAAATGTAAAATTAGGTCAAGGTTTTGTATAAATGAGGGATTTTGACTCTCATTTTTTCATCATCACGCATTCACTCCATAAGGATGTATGAAATTTTCACCCTATCTTGGGTATTTTGCTGATTATGTGAGGCACACCTGTTGAAGGAAGACATTTTTTGCATTCTATGGTGTTTCTCTTGAAGGAAGGTGTTACAACTAGGGTTTGCATGGTTATTTCTTGGTGAATTGTAAGTATTTTTCTGCAAAACTTCTTGATTGAATGTTTGTAGTTTAATTTATTCCATATGCTTATGAATATTGTTGATTAAAAACCCTAGGGGACAAGCACACAAGTAGGTCATTGTCTCATGTCTCCTGATAGAGAAATCTTTAGCCATTGTTGAGGAATGAAAGAGCCTAGCCATAACTACACTCTTATTTCCTCTTCCTCTTTGCTAGTTGTACCATTTTGAAGCCAAGAAGAGTGAGATGTCCCTCACCTAGGTTTACTACACTAAGGTTGTACTCTTTAAAGGGTTTGTTGAAAGGCCTTGATGTAGCTACACCTTATCTCATCAAACCCTCTTTTTTTGGTTATATACTTTATTCTTGAGCTAGTAGTTTTGCCGGGAAGGAGGAGAGAACACAAGAACTTGCTGTAGCAACACCAGAGTGAGCCTCTTTCCCCTAGGGTTTTTATTTTGAGGCCTTTCCTTAGAAACACCTCAAAATGCTTCCCTCTATTCCTTGAACTTTTCCATCCTTCAACTCTTGTGTCCTTCATATTTGACTCCATTAAACCCTAAGGCACTGATCTAAAGTCCTCCAATGTTGAAGTGAAACATTGATCACAACACTCTCAAAACTCTTTGAATTTCAAACCCTAACTACTCTAACCCTAGTCGTTGATGTCATCATTGGTTATTTCATCTTTAATGCAACAATGTTTTGTTTTAAGAGCAATTGAATGATGGTTTAAGCATTAATTTAATAAGGTGTTGATTGGTTACTTTGAATGCTACATTGTTCTAATATTTATTGGTGAAGTGCTATAACTTTTTATTTCTATTGATAAACATTGACTTCGTCAACATTTATTGCCATATTTCTTATATATTTATCAGATTGTCTTATGAAGTACTAACCCATTGAATATCTTGCACATATCAGTTTGTTGTTTCTTTGTTCCATGCAAGTACACTTCCTGGGGGTTTGGTTTCATTATTGGCCTTTGGTCGGACTATCTATTTGGGTGGTGATTTGTGAAGGGGGAAACCTTATCTTGGTCTTATTAGCCTTTTGCCTCTTCAAAACCCTAGGTCACCTGGGACGTCTCCCCTAGGCCTAACCCCCCTAAAGAGAAAGAACCATCCCAAGGTCATATGCCATAGTTAGAGAGATATGGTTGGAGAGATAGCAAGGATCTACCCTGGTGCAGGTCAAAGATAAAAACCCACGGGTGCTTTTTATCTCAGAAACTTTCTCCTTTTAAAGAAAATTCAGGCCTTAGCCACTCATACCTCCAACTTCCTCTCGCTTCCTGTTGCATCTTCAACATCAGCCTATGGAGATATACTCTAATATCCTCGAGCTATTTGTCCCTCTATTCTTTGCTCATCTGCTTAAGGTATTTTTTCTGACCCCTCTTACGGCCTTCAACAACCATCTTTCACCTTTTCTTCCAAGAACACAATCGGTTCTTCTCCTTCATCCCAACTTGTTGTCTATTTCTCCTACTCTACCACTGAGAGCATCAATGGATTCTCCTCCAGTCCTCCTCATTATCCATTGTCTATTGCACACTTACAAATAGATCTTCTCATAGAATCACACTATGTCTTCTACTCCTTTTCCTATTGTCTACAAATAAAAATCAGACTATAATACCACTTGACACAGACCCCACCCTCTCCTAGGGTAGGCTCAATCTACCTGTCTAAGGATCATTCAAATCAGGAGCCGAATCATCTCTTTGGGCCCTCTTCATCGCTCAAATTCTTACAGATGTCATTGAATTCGTTCCTCGCACCTCAAAACAACTAGCAAGGATCCACCCTAGTGCAGGTCAAAGCTAAAAACCCATGGGAAATTTTTCTCTAATCCTCGTTCTTATTTTAAAAAAAATTCAGGCCTTAGCCCCTTTTCTCCAGCCAACTCGTCATGTGAGAGAGGGTTGTGGTAAGGTGCTAACCAATAGGAGTTGATTTTGTATTTTTTTTGGCACTTTTGTCTCTTAGGTTTTCTGGCCTTCGACGATATTTAACTTTCTTACCCCTCAACTCCTCGAATGCACAAGTTTTGTGAGTTGCCAAAAAAAAAGGCAGCAAGATCAACGGTCCTTTATAGGTACCGAGATCGATGACTCAAACCATCCATGGGGATTCGATTTAGACAATATTTTGACTGCATCCAACACACATAACCCTTGCAAAGTGTTGATCACTGGAAAAGTCATATCTGATCATTGAAAAAGTCATATCTGACAGCTCCCATTCCACCATTGGATAGATGGATCTACACCTTTTTCGCAATTCAGGCTTTGAGGATTTTCCCTATATGGTTTTCCAAAAATATTCAAAAATCATCGAATCAAGGAATATGCCAAAGTGATGGATCGATGGACCTCACACTCCAGAGATCAATGGTTCATATTCCTTCCTTTCGGGATTTGATGATTTATTTTGGTCATACTCACAATATAACCTTTCATATCTCTCGACACCGAAAAAACTGAAAGACCTCTCCTTCCTCCACGTGTCCCCTTCCTAGTTGATGACTGGGATGATTTTGGGACTTTGACCTTCTCAAGACGTCGAGTGTTAACACACACACCCACATGCAACGCGTCGAATGCAAAAATGGTTGATCAAAGAACTTCGGTGCTCTCACAAATCAATGGCCCACAATGCTTCGACACTCCAGGCTTCGACAAATTTTGAAGAACTATGCCACAATTCTCATGGAGTGATAAACCTCCCAACTCCTTGATCTGATTTCATGCATCCCTACAATTGGATGAGTGTGATGACCTCCGGCCTTCGGGACTCCGAGTATCTTTCTGAATCTACACTCTATTTCTTCTGAAGTGCCGGACCTTCGGACTTCCAGATATGCTGCCACATGTTCTTCCTGTAATCTACAATCTAGATCAACTCTGGAATTCGAGACTTTGGAGAGATAGAACCCTCCTTACCTATATTCAGTTAGAGTGTATATCCTCTGGACCTCTAGATATGGCTCCACGTGTCCCCTCCAGATCAACAGTGAGGATTGGCTCTGCTCTTCGGAACTTCAGCGAGTTCACTTGATACTACAACTTGATTTATCTAGAGGGTCGAACCTCGAGATTACTAGATCTTCCACCATGTATCTCTCTGATGATCAACTACCTATATTTATATCCAGCTCTTGTCCCTTCAAAAGTTTTGGGAACCTCTTCACGAATCCTCTAGAGTATTAAACCTCTGGATATTGGGATTGGCTGACACCTGTCCTCCTGCTTCAAAAACAGAAATGCACTATGGGACTTCAGATATTCGAGTCTTCCTAAATATCTAAACCATGCACACTTGTTCTCCCAGAGAACTGAAGATCTGGACCTTCTTCGATCTGCTGACACACGTCCCTCTCAAATGGATGATTGAGATGGAATCCGACTCTTGGGAACTTCGGGAATTTTCAACCCTCCTACACCTATGTTCTCCTGGAATTCTAATATTCTAGATACTCTCAACCTATGGAAAATTTATTTGGCCGATCGATGGTACCGATTGAGTTTCGACTTCCTGAGACTTTCGGGAACTTGTACCCTCCAAAACCTAAAACCCGAGAACCTATGAACTACCGAAGTTAAAAAAAATGCAGAGGGTTAAACCCCGTGTAACTTACTTGGATCGGATGACTGTCGATCCTTGTGCCTAGAACCAATGACTGGGATCTATTCTCCTTTGTGCACGCTCGTCCTTCTTCTTGGGCTCTTATCTAATGTCCCAGATTGATTCTACTAGCCCATCTGACAATTTTTCTAACTTCTCCTCTATGTTGCTACTCTTTCCCTTTTGAAGAATAATTTTTCTCAAGACTTTTCAAAGGCTCTACCTTTGAGCTATCCTGCAATACTGACTATTGGGCTTCGACTTGTGATGTAGTTGTTGAGTTTCAAACTTAAAATAACTTCACCTACGCACACCTTGCTCTATTGATCCTAATATTTTCCAACTTGAATGGCCTTAGGCTCTAGCGTACACCTGCACTACTTCCATAGTCTGGGACTTAGACTGGTTTCTCCTTTTACACACCTTGCAGAGATTATGTGCATAATTGCATTATCTCCCCTCAGCTTATACTTTCTCAACTTCTAAGGGTCTTGGCCCCTTTTTTCTCTCCAAATGATCTCTTGTGTTGTCCTAGATCTCATTCTCTTCCTCCTTAGCTTATGGATTTTTGGAACGATCCTCAGTGCACTCCTTGCACTGGCATCACCCCGAGTCTTGAAACTCTAAAAATTCACTTGCGCACTCATTGCTCTCTCTATGCATAATTTCACTACTCCTCTTGAGCTTTACCTTCTATTGTGCCCTCTTGGAAAACTTTTCGGTGATATGCACATGCATTCTCACACACTCCTTTCACTCGCTCAATGCACTCCTTGCAGAGCCCTCAGACTATTCAATAACTCTAGTATGTTTTACTCAGAGTGTTCAACAACTCTGATGTTCCTTCTTTTTCACTACTCCTCCCTTCTGAGTTTGTAATCATGTTTTGGTGTGCCCACCTAGCATGCTCTTCTTTGAACTCAACATAGAGTTCAAGTGCACTCCTTGCACTAGCCTAAGAGCCTAGAACTACCCATAAATTCAAAAATATAGAGAAGTCTATCTAAACCTACAAATGTAACCTACTTGCATACATCTATATAATCTAAAGAAGAAAACATTCAGAGACAGTCAGAAAACATACTCAAAGCACAAAAATTTCATGGCAAGGAAAAACTGCTCTTTTCTATTAATATCTGAATGGTTCTATACAAATAGTTTACAAAGGATTGACTGAAATAGAGTCTTCAACACTTTATCTCCTCTCCTCTCTTGAGCTCTCTCAATTTTCTCATCAACAACTAACTAATGAATTTTGATACAAGATATTTTTTTACAAAAGAGTGGCTCCTCGAGCCTTCCCTCCACCTACTCGCATTAAAGGAAATTAACTCCTACCAAATCCTAATTGGATATAAATCTATCTACCCGTCGGCCATTAAAGGAGAAATTTCCCATTACAATTACTCATTTTTTACAAAGACAGTGGATCGTATTTCCCTGAGCCCTCAAAATTCCCTTTAATTACATAACAAATTTAAATTTAGACACAAAATGAGTGGGTTGGCGCCTCTCTTCCCTTGGAAACCATTCCTCATTATGAATTGATGCACTTGATGAGGTGGATCGATGCTCCTACATCATACTACCATGTGGAAAAAATTATGAGCTCCTGCTCATGGCTCCTCTGCTACTGAATTTGAGATCCTCCATGGTCCCATATTTGAATTTGGAGTTGTCCATCTACTCCTCTTCCTTGTTTTTGTTGTTGTTGTTGTCCTGCTACTACATGATATCCTCTTATCACCCTCTCTTTGTTGTTGGCTTCCTTCTCTACTACTTCCAGCATCAACCTCCTTGTCTCCTCTATCACTTTGTCCAACCGATATACTAGCTGGCTCCTCCTTTGCAGTCCGATGTATTGCAACTCCTGTCATCATACAATTCCAACTTAACTTATTGGATGTGTTGGATATACACTATTACCCTTTCTCCCAAAGCTTCCACTCTTCCACACAAATCAAAGGGAAGATCCATATGATCTCCGATGTTTTTTCATCACCTGTAGCCTCAATTTTCCACCTCACTGCAGATTCCACTTCTGCAGCCAAATTACCGAGTTTCTGCTCAACCATATCCTCTGATAATTTTGTTTATGTTAGTTCCTCTCCTTGTGTTGGTACAAGTCCATATTCATCCAACTGATCCTCAGGCTGGAATTCCTCCTTACCCTACATGGCTGGCTCCCTCTATCAGTCTTTCTTTATCTCTCGATTGTCTAACCAATCCTCCAACATCTTCAACTTTATTTCCCATTGAGTGAGAATATGATCTGAATGCTCTTCTTATTCTCTCATCTCCTGGGAAGATGTCAATGTATACTACTAATCCTCCTTCATGACAGTCTTGGATAAATGTCTCTCATATGTTTCACCTTCAACATGTTGCACTGGCCTCTACTCGGATGCTTGGTAGGAATACGTTGATTCCTCCAATGATTAGAATGTGCCTTTGATACTCCTCCTCTTTCAACACTCCTTGATGATATAAAATCTCCTATGAGTTCATGAGACCCTCAAATAGTCTCATATCCTCCTTATTTCCCACCTGGTAACCTAAGGTTTCATTCCTTCCTTCCTAGAATTCTATGATATCTTTGACTGATCTCATCTCATTTCCCTCCTGACAATTTTCATTACCACCTCTTCCCACATGGAAGTTTTTGATATATTTATTTGATCTCTTGTTATTGCCCACTTATCAATCTGAAAGTTCACCTCTACCCTCCTGGCAATCTATGATAGCTTCAACTGATCTCTCTTACTCATCATTGAGATTCCTTCCAACTTTTGGTTCACAAATGTAAACCATATCCTCCTCTGTGTCATTGAGGTTTTTAGCATGCCTTAGCCACCTTCTCAATACCTATCGTTTCCTCCTGGAGAACAAATATTGGACATGCCACTTGACCTTCTACTTCAAGGTCCACTAATACCTCCAAATTCCTCTCGCTTCCTATTGCATCTTCAACATCATCCTGTCAAGCTCAACTCTAATCTCCTTGAGCTCTTTGTCCCTCTACTCTTTGCTCATCTGCTTATGATATTTTTTCTAACCCCTCTAATGGCCTTCAATAGCCATATTTCACCTTTTCTTCCAAGAACACAATCGTTTCTTTTTCTTCAACCCAACTGGATGTCTACTTTTCTTTCTCTACAACCAAGAGAATCACTAGATTTCTCCTACATCCCTCCTCATTGTCCATTATATTTTACACACTTATAAATATATCTTCACAGATAATCACACTATGTATTCTCCTCCTTTTCCTACTGTCTACAGACAAAAATAGGCTATGATACCACTTGTTCTAGACCCCACCCTCTCTGAAGGTAGGTGTGACCTCCTGGTCTAAGGATCATTCGAATCAAGAGCTGAATCGACTCTTCAGGCTTTCTTGAGGCCCCAAATTCTTACATATGTCCTTGAATTCCTTCCTCGCTCCTCAAAAAATCTAGTGATGATCCACCCTAGTGTAGGTCAAAGATAAAATCCTGTGGGAATTTTTTCTCTAAGCCCCTTTCTCCTTTTAAAACAAATTCGGGCCTTGGCCCCTTTTCTCTGGCCAACTCCTCACTTGACAGAGGGTTGTGATCAAGTGTTAACCAATAGGAATTGATTCAGGATTTTTTCGTCACTTCTGTCTCCTGGGTTTTTCTACCTTTGACGATCTTTAACTTTATTACCCCTCAACTCATCGAATGCAAAAAAAAATCAAACTACCGAAAAGAATAGGCAGCAAGATCAACAGTCCTCTATAGGAACTGATATTGACGGATCAAACCATCCACGGGGATTCGGCTTCGGAAATATTTTCACCACATCCAACACACATAACACTCAAAAAGTGACGATCTCCTAGAAAGGCAGATATGACGACCCCCATTCCACCACTGGATCGACGACTCTACACATTTTTCGCAATCTAGGATTCGGCGATTTCCCCCGACGGTTTTCCACAAATATTCAAAAATCACCGAATCGACGAATACACCAAAGTGATGGATCGAAGGACCTCATGCTCCACATATCAACATTTCAGATTCCGTCCTTTCATGCTTCGATGATTTCTTTTGGTCATACTCACAATACAACCTTTCATATCTCCCGATGTTGAAAATGTTGAAAGACCTCTCCTTTCTCTAGGTTTCCCCTTCCTAGTCGATGACTGGGATGATTTCAGGACTTTGGACTTATGGAGACCCCATGTTTTAACACACACACCCACACTCAGAGTTTTGAACATCGAAATGGCTGATCAGACGACTCTAATGCTCTCAGAAATCAATGACCCATAATGCTTTGACGCTTCGAGCTTTGGCGAATTTCTAATAACTATGCCACAGTTCTCCCTAAGTGATTAACCTCCAGACTCCTCTATCTGATGCCATGCGTCCCCACAATAGGATGGTGTTTATGGCCTTCAGCCTTTGGGACTTTGGGTATCTTCCCGACTCTGCACTCTATTTCTTCTGGAGTGTCATAGCTACGAACTTCAGAATATGTTTCCACATGTCCTTCCTATGATCTACGGTCTAGATCAAATCTAGACTTTGGGACACTAGAGAGATCAAATACTACTTACCTCTATTCTCTTGGAGTGTTTATACTATGGACCTGTGAATCTAGTGCCACATGTCCCCTCCCAATCAACATTGAGGATCGGCTCTACTCTTCGGAACTTCTACGAGTCCCCTTGATACTGCACCCTGATTTCTCCAGAGGGTTGGACCTCCAGATTACTAAATATTTTGCAACATAAATCTTTGTCGATCAATGACCAATATTAAATATGACTCCCGACCCATCGAAAGTTTCAGGAACCTCTGCACCAAACCACTTCATGAATCCTTTGAAGTATTAATCCTCAGGATCAGATGACACATGTTGTCCTGCTTCAACAACTGAAATGCACTCTGGTACTTGATAGCTTCGGGTCTTCCCAACTCTGTACACCCTATGCACTTGTTCTCCTGGAGCACTAAGGCTTTGTACCTTCTTTGATCTAATGACATCCATCCCTATCAAATGGATTTCAGAGATGGAATAAAACTCTTCCAAGCTTCGAGAATTTTCAACCCTCTTGCACCTATGTTCTCCCAGACTGCTAATCTTCCACATACAATCAATACATGGACATGTGGCCTAGCTAATGGATGATCCTGATTTATTTTTGGATTCTCGGTACTTCGGGGAACTTTCACCCTCCAATACATAAAACTTGAGAACCACCGAACTAATGAATTTAAAAAAAATCATAGGGTTAAACCCCGTGCAAATTTCGTGGATCTGACGACTGCCATTCCTTATGCCTAGACCCAATAGCTAGGATCTATTCTTCTTCATGAATGCTCCTCCTTCTTCATGGGCTCTGATCTAACAACCTGGTTTTATTCTAACAGCCCATATGATAACTATTGTATCTTCTCCTCTCTGCTACTGTGCTTTCCCTTCCGAAGAAGAATTTTTCTCAATAATTTTCAAAGGCTTGACCTTTGAACTCTCCTGCGAGACCAACGGTTGGCCCTCGACTTGCATTGCACTTCTTGAGCTTCGAACTTAAAATAATTTTGGCTATGCATGACTTGCGTTATTCCTCCTGATCTTTTTCAACTTGAATGGCCTTAGGCTCTAGCACACACCCGTGCTACTTCCACAGTATGGGACTTAGGCTAGTTTCTCCTTCTACACTCCTTGCAGAGACTCTATGAATAATCACACTATCTACTCTGAGCTTATACTTGCTCAATTTCTAAGGGTCTTGGCCCTTTTGTTCTCTCCAAATGATCTATTTTTCCCTCTTGTCACTCACGCTAGTCCTCCTTAGCTTATGGAAATTTTCATGGTCCTGAGTGCACTCCTTACAGTGGCATCACCCTAAGTCTTGAAACTCTAAAAATTCACTTGTGCACTTCTTGGGCTCTTTTTGAAAAATTGCACTACTCCTCCTGAAATTTACCTTATGGCGTGTCGTCTTGGAAACCTTTTCATAGAACTCGAACCAAAGTTTTCATGCACTCCTTGCACTTTCTCAATTCACTCCTTATAGATCCCTTAGAGTATTCAGTAACTCTAGTATGTTTTCCTCAGAATGTTCAACAGCTCTCATGTGTCTTCTCTTGCACTACTCCTCTCTTATGAGTTGGTAGTCTTTTTCAGGTGTGAACACCTGGCATGCTATTCTCTTACCTCAACATAGAGTTCAAGTGCACTCATTACACTTGCCTAAGAGCCCAGAACTAGCCAAAAATTCACAAAGATAGAGAAGTCTATCTAAATCTGCAAATGTAACCTACTTTCATACATCTATAGCATGTAAAGTAGAAAACATTCAGAGGCATTCAAAAAACATACACAAAAAACAAAAACTTTATGGGTAGGAAAAAATGATCTTTTCTATTAATATATGAATGGTTGTGTACAAAGATTTACAAAAGGTTGGACTGCAATAGAGTCTTCAACACTTTATCAACTCGCTCATCAAAAACTAACTAATGAATTTTGATACAAGATATTTGTTTACAAAATAGGGGCTCCTCGAGACTTCCGTCCAGCTACTCGAATTAAAGGAAATTAACTCCTACCAAATCCGAATCAGATCTAAATCTATCTAGCCATCATCCATTAAATGTGACATTGCCCATTACAAGTACTCATCCTGTACAAAGACAGTGTATCGGATTTCCCTGAGCGTTAAAACATTTAATTCCCGTTAATTACATAAAAAAATTAAATTTAGGCACAAAATGAGAGGGTTGACGCCTCTCTTCCCTTGGAACCCGTTCCTCCTTATGTGATGATGCACTGTCTTGTTGGAACTTGATGAGGTGGAGTGATTCTCCTACATCACATAGTCATGAGGGGAATGCATTGTTTCCTTAATACACTTCATTGATGATATGGTACATATATGAATATGGTTAATGGTATGGTATATGGTATAGGTTACACATGGTTGATGCTCTAGTTCATGATTCACTATTATTTATTGATGTATTGTTGCTTCATGATTGATGCATGAGATAGTATGTATGCTAGTATATAGTTGATGCATGGTATGGTATAGGTGTTAGTTTTTTTATGAGTAGATATAGGTTGATGAGACAGTCACAGTGACAAAGTGATAGTGAAAGTGATAGAGTGACAGTGACAGTGACAATGACATAGTGAGAGTGACAGAGACAAAGTGATAGTGACAGTGACAGTGGCATAGTGAGAGTGAAAGATACAAATTGATAGTGATAGAGACATAGTGATAGAGAGAGTGGCAGTGATAGTGGAAATGTTTGTGATAGAAACAATTGTTCTACACTTATACTTCAGGGCGATAGGATGGGGCAAGGAGAGGTGGTTTTAGCCACCTTCTGGTTGGAGCCGAAGAACTTAGGGGGTTGTAGCCTCCTTCTGGTTGGAGCCAAAGAATTCAAGGATTTGTAGCTTCCTTCAGGTTCGAGCCTAATAATAGGGGGTTGGAGCCTCTTTCCAGTTGTATCTATAGAATTAGGAAGTTGGTGCTTCCAATGAATGTATTCATTTTATATAAGAAAAGGATTTTGTGGTTTTCTCCCATTTGGTTTTCCACGTAAATTCACATGTAGTATGTATCTATTGTGATGTGATGTTGTTTATGATTCTATTGGTGATGATATATTAAATGCTAATGACAAACTAGTGAATATTGTTGAAGAATATATTGTGGTCAAAAGTACTAAATTGCTCATTATTGTTTCACCCCCCCTCTTATTAATTCAACAATTGGTATCAGAGTAGGTCCTTCAAGATGTTGTTTAACCACTGGAATAATTAATGGATCATATTAGGATTGTGGTACCATAGTTTGATGGTGATAAATATGATTCTGGGGTAGAAGAATGAAAACTTATATACAATCACAAGGATTTGATAATTGGAGAAAAACAATAGATGTATACAAATCACCTTCCACTCCCCCGACAGATAGAGATGGAAATAAGATCGAAGAAAATGATTCAAGGGATATAAATGATACCGAGAATGGTGTGATTTAAGGAATACATACCAATATTATGCATTGTGATTTTGCAAACGAGATGTGGGATAAATTGAATACTATATACAAAGGAAATATGAAAGTTAAGGAAGTTAAACTTCAAATTTTGAGAGCCAAGTTTGAAGAATTGAAGATGAATGAAGATGAAAACATAACACCCTACTTTCTACGAGTTGAAGATATAGTAAACAATATCAAATTCTTGGGAGATGAGATAAAGGAGAAGGAGGACATGTTAAAAAGGCATTAAGATCTCTACCAATGAGATTTTATCCAAGACTTTATCTCTAGAAGAAAGATTGGACCTACCTAAAATGACCATGGATGAATTCCATGGGATACTCACAGCTTATGATATTAGGAGAAAGAATGCAATCCATTCATGATGGAAGAAACATTCAAGGAATCCAAGAAGATGAAGAAGAAAGATGAAAAAAAGATAAATCCATATTGTAGCTGCAATGATGATTCAAATGAAGATGAAGAGGTGTCTGAGTTCATCATAAGGATGAAAAAGGGAACTGACAAATACAAAGGTATTCTTCCATTGATTTGTTTTAATTGTGATCATGTTGTTCATTTTACTAATAAATGTCCTTATAATAAATGGAAAATACATGAAGAAGAATACGACCCTAAAAATAAAAAAAACAAATTCAAAAGGGTAGAAGGAACAAAAAGAAGTTTTTCAAGAAGATCCTTTGAACCAAGGAAGGCAGTTCCTCATTAGAATAAGATGAAGTCAACGACAATGATACATAAATGGTATTATTCATGGCAGTAGAGGACCCTGATGAAGAAGGCTCCAAAGACGAATATAAAAAGGAAGAAGTCAATTACAGAGAAGAATTTTTGAGTTCCATAGAAGTTGTTAAAAAGGAAAAGAAGAAAAATAAGTCACTCGAGAAATAACTAAATCAAAACTCCAAAGAAGTCTAGCAAACAGTCACGAAGATAAAAATCCAGATAGAAGAATACAAGAGAATTACAAAATCACTCAGAGGGTTGTTATAATAAATAGACATGACCATTGAAGGCTTGGAAACAAAGATATTCACTCTAAGAAAAGATATTCAGAAGGACATGCAACAAAACATCACCAAGATATTGGACAATATCATTAAAAGTCAAATACCTTAATATGAAAGATCTGTATTAGGATATAGTTAGATGTAGACAAAGAAAATTTTAAGCTCCAAAATGACAGAGAATGAAGATGAACCAAGAAGCTATGCATAAGTCATCATAGTTCCCTCGAAATAAGAAGATGAGAAGACTTAAGGGGAAGATTACAGAGATACTACACCACCTAGAAGATTCATAAGTTAGTATCAACAACTTATAGCTATAGAAATATCTCAATAATAAGAATTATTAAGAAGAGTAGGATCATTCAGAAGATATTCAAATCCCAGGTATTAAAACTATTTTTCTTGGTTCATTTTATTCATGTTATAATTATGGGCACAAAGATGTCAATTATAGATCCAATGGAAAGAACATAAGCAATGATACAATAAATAGTTATCCAAGAAGATCTCATGAAGTACAAAATAGAAGCTACACCAGATTTGGATCATTAAGTGATGAAGTAGAATGCTTTAACTGAAACAACTTTGGACATATAGCTAGATATTGCAGACTCACTATTTCTCCAAGGGAACCAAAGAAGAATATCAAGAGTCATAAGAAGGAACCACAAAGGATATTGATAAGAAAGGATGATCAATCCAACACTAAAGAATACAATCTTTCTCTACAATATAAACACAAGAAACGTGGGTGGTATGCCGATAATGGATGCTAAAATCATATGACATGTGATAAAGACATGTTTCTGACATTGAAGGAGGAAAGATATCATGGATTAGTTTCATTTTGGAATGATAACTCAACCAAGATTATTGGAAAGGGTACAATCAATCTATAAATTAAGGATCCCATGACATAAAATATTTTATTGGTTAAATACATGAAACACAATATGCTAAGTGTAAGTCAAATGTGTGATCAAGGACACAGAGTTATGTTTTATTCAAAGATTTGTGAGATAAGGAAAGTAAAAATAGGAAAGTTGGTAGCTATAGAGGTAAGAACTCTAAACAACATATATGTTCTAAATTAAATAGGAAAATAAAATTGGTTTTTAGGAAAGAACGATGAATGCTAGCTCTATCATAGAAGAATGAGTCACATAAATTTTGATAATCTTGTCAAAGTCAGCAAAATGTAAGCAATAATAAAAATTCTGGAGATATTGAATCCAATCAACATTCTATGCAACCATTGTCTATAGGGAAAGAAGACCGAGAAATATTTCAAGTCAAAGGAATACTCCACAACAAAACCACTGGAGATTGTCCATAATGAGCTATTTGGACCTATAAGAACAAAAGGATTGAAATGTGAACAATACTTCATGCTACTATTTGATGACTACACAAGAATGACTACAGTTTGCTTTGTAAATAAAATTCAGGGGCATTAAAAATATTCAATACATATAAAGAGATGGTTGAAGCTGAGACAAAGTTGAAAATAAAGTTTTCTAGATCAACGAATGGAGGAGAATTACATCAAATTAATTCATGGAATTCTGCAGTGATCATGGGATAAAGAGGAAATTCTCAGTAGCAAGGACACCTCAACAAAATGGATTTGTTTAAAGGAAGAACAAAATAGTAAAAGAAATGGCGAGAACCATGTTAATGGATTCCAAGTTGCAAGATGTATTTTGGGTATAAGAAGTGCATACAATAGTTGACATTCAAAATAAAGGGATTCTCATAGATAAAAATGATAAGACTCCATATAAACTATCGAAAGGAACACCAACAAATGTAAATCACTTCATATTTTTTGGAAGAAAATGCTACATCAAAAGAGAGGATGGAAGAATTGGAAAATTTGATTCTCGAGTTGATAAAGGCATACTAGTTGGGTACTCAAGAAAAAGGAAAACATACAAATGTTTCAATCTGAGACTCAACAAAATGGTATAAAACATCAATGTGACGATTGATGAGAAAAATGGATGAAAGATAAAAGAAAGTAGAAAAGATTCAGTGGAACATGATCACGAGTAAGAATTGAAAGAGGAAGAAGTAGATGAAGAATTAGATAAAGAAGAACATCATCCAGATGCAAAGCAAGAACAACTATATATTCAAGTACCCCCAAAGACACCCAACAAATGAGTACATAAAAATCATCCGTCATAATATCTTATTGGAATAATGATTCAAGAGTTGAAACCAGAAGAATAATCCACTCATCATAACAATAACATCTATCACTACTATATATTATTCAGTCGAGTAGTTTTGAAAAAGCCAAGAAGGATGACTTATGGATCAAAACTATGGATGAAGAGTTAGACCAGATAGAAAAGAATGAAACTTGGGAACTGGTTCCAAGGTCGAATAACAAGAATGTAATTCATACAAAGTGGGTGTTCAAGAACAAATTGAACGAGGATAGACAAGTTACTAGGAAAAAAGGAAGATTGGTATGCAAAGGATACTCTCAAGTTGAAGGTATATATTTTGAAGAGATGTTTTCCACACTTTCCAGGGTGGAAGGAATCAAAATGGTACTATATTATGCATTATCCAATAATATTTAAGTGTATCATATGGACGTGAAATCAACATTCCTAAACAAAGATCTAGAGGAAGAAGTCTACATTGAGTAGATAGAAGTATTTTAGTTTTCATAAAAAGAAAATTATGTTTCCAGGTTGATTAAGGCCTTGTATGGTCTCAAAAAATCCTCCATAGCATGGTATTCAAGACTGGATAGATAATTACAATAGAAAGGGTTCAAAAAAGGAAATGTAGAAAGGAATCTCTACATAAAGGTAAATCAAGATAGCATCTTGTTAATTGAATTTTATGTTGTTGATATCATTTTTGGAATTGATGATGACATGATGAGTTAGAAATTTTCCAAAGACATGCAGAATGCGTTCACGGTGTAATTTATTGGAGAGTTGTGTTTCTTTTTGGGTCTCCAGATATGTTAAAGAAACAAAGGTATACTCATCTGTTAAGCCCTAATATTGGCTCATTACCACTTAATTGGGGCATATTAGATTAGTAATGTTATTTTATTTATGTCGGCTTTAGGCCATTAGTTGTAATTTAGATTAGTAAAGTTATTTTATTTATGTCGGCTTTAGGTCATTAAACCTCCTAGTCTCCTATATATACCAAGGAGACATTTTCATTTTGAATCATCTGGGACTTGAACATTTAAGTGGGGTAAAAGGAGGTTGCCCCCT
>ML780138.1:20217-34802 GCA_009831015.1 Picea engelmannii | reverse complement strand
CAATGTTTTGTTTTAAGAGCAATTGAATGATGGTTTAAGCATTAATTTAATAAGGTGTTGATTGGTTACTTTGAATGCTACATTGTTCTAATATTTATTGGTGAAGTGCTATAACTTTTTATTTCTATTGATAAACATTGACTTCGTCAACATTTATTGCCATATTTCTTATATATTTATCAGATTGTCTTATGAAGTACTAACCCATTGAATATCTTGCACATATCAGTTTGTTGTTTCTTTGTTCCATGCAAGTACACTTCCTGGGGGTTTGGTTTCATTATTGGCCTTTGGTCGGACTATCTATTTGGGTGGTGATTTGTGAAGGGGGAAACCTTATCTTGGTCTTATTAGCCTTTTGCCTCTTCAAAACCCTAGGTCACCTGGGACGTCTCCCCTAGGCCTAACCCCCCTAAAGAGAAAGAACCATCCCAAGGTCATATGCCATAGTTAGAGAGATATGGTTGGAGAGATAGCAAGGATCTACCCTGGTGCAGGTCAAAGATAAAAACCCACGGGTGCTTTTTATCTCAGAAACTTTCTCCTTTTAAAGAAAATTCAGGCCTTAGCCACTCATACCTCCAACTTCCTCTCGCTTCCTGTTGCATCTTCAACATCAGCCTATGGAGATATACTCTAATATCCTCGAGCTATTTGTCCCTCTATTCTTTGCTCATCTGCTTAAGGTATTTTTTCTGACCCCTCTTACGGCCTTCAACAACCATCTTTCACCTTTTCTTCCAAGAACACAATCGGTTCTTCTCCTTCATCCCAACTTGTTGTCTATTTCTCCTACTCTACCACTGAGAGCATCATTGGATTCTCCTCCAGTCCTCCTCATTGTCCATTGTCTATTGCACACTTACAAACAGATCTTCTCATAGAATCACACTATGTCTTCTACTCCTTTTCCTATTGTCTACAAATAAAAATCAGACTATAATACCACTTGACATAGACCCCACCCTCTCCTAGGGTAGGCTCAATCTACCTGTCTAAGGATCATTCAAATAAGGAGCCGAATCATCTCTTTGGGCCCTCTTCATCGCTCAAATTCTTACAGAGGTCATTGAATTCGTTCCTCGCACCTCAAAACAACTAGCAAGGATCCACCCTAGTGCAGGTCAAAGCTAAAAACCCATGGGAAATTTTTCTCTAATCCTCGTTCTTATTTTAAAAAAAATCCAGGCCTTAGCCCCTTTTCTCCAGCCAACTCGTCATGTGAGAGAGGGTTGTGGTAAGGTGCTAACCAATAGGAGTTGATTTTGTATTTTTTTGGCACTTTTGTCTCTTAGGTTTTTTTGCCTTCGACGATATTTAACTTTCTTACCCCTCAACTCCTCGAATGCACAAGTTTTTTGAGCTGCCAAAAAAAAGGCAGCAAGATCAACGGTCCTTTATAGGTACCGAGATCGATGACTCAAACCATCCATGGGGATTCGATTTAGACAATATTTTGACTGCATCCAACACACATAACCCTTGCAAAGTGTTGATCACTGGAAAAGTCATATCTGATCATTGAAAAAGTCATATCTGACAGCTCCCATTCCACCATTGGATAGATGGATCTACACCTTTTTCGCAATTCAGGCTTTGAGGATTTTCCCTATATGGTTTTCCAAAAATATTCAAAAATCATCGAATCAAGGAATATGCCAAAGTGATGGATCGATGGACCTCACACTCCAGAGATCAATGGTTCATATTCCTTCCTTTCGGGATTTGATGATTTATTTTGGTCATACTCACAATATAACCTTTCATATCTCTCGACACCGAAAAAACTGAAAGACCTCTCCTTCCTCCACGTGTCCCCTTCCTAGTTGATGACTGGGATGATTTTGGGACTTTGACCTTCTCAAGACGTCGAGTGTTAACACACACACCCACATGCAACGCGTCGAATGCAAAAATGGTTGATCAAAGAACTTCGGTGCTCTCACAAATCAATGGCCCACAATGCTTCGACACTCCAGGCTTCGACAAATTTTGAAGAACTATGCCACAATTCTCATGGAGTGATAAACCTCCCAACTCCTTGATCTGATTTCATGCATCCCTACAATTGGATGAGTGTGATGACCTCCGGCCTTCGGGACTCCGAGTATCTTTCTGAATCTACACTCTATTTCTTCTGAAGTGCCGGACCTTCGGACTTCCAGATATGCTGCCACATGTTCTTCCTGTAATCTACAATCTAGATCAACTCTGGAATTCGAGACTTTGGAGAGATAGAACCCTCCTTACCTATATTCAGTTAGAGTGTATATCCTCTGGACCTCTAGATATGGCTCCACGTGTCCCCTCCAGATCAACAGTGAGGATTGGCTCTGCTCTTCGGAACTTCAGCGAGTTCACTTGATACTACAACTTGATTTATCTAGAGGGTCGAACCTCGAGATTACTAGATCTTCCACCATGTATCTCTCTGATGATCAACTACCTATATTTATATCCAGCTCTTGTCCCTTCAAAAGTTTTGGGAACCTCTTCACGAATCCTCTAGAGTATTAAACCTCTGGATATTGGGATTGGCTGACACCTGTCCTCCTGCTTCAAAAACAGAAATGCACTATGGGACTTCAGATATTCGAGTCTTCCTAAATATCTAAACCATGCACACTTGTTCTCCCAGAGAACTGAAGATCTGGACCTTCTTCGATCTGCTGACACACGTCCCTCTCAAATGGATGATTGAGATGGAATCCGACTCTTGGGAACTTCGGGAATTTTCAACCCTCCTACACCTATGTTCTCCTGGAATTCTAATATTCTAGATACTCTCAACCTATGGAAAATTTATTTGGCCGATCGATGGTACCGATTGAGTTTCGACTTCCTGAGACTTTCGGGAACTTGTACCCTCCAAAACCTAAAACCCGAGAACCTATGAACTACCGAAGTTAAAAAAAATGCAGAGGGTTAAACCCCGTGTAACTTACTTGGATCGGATGACTGTCGATCCTTGTGCCTAGAACCAATGACTGGGATCTATTCTCCTTTGTGCACGCTCGTCCTTCTTCTTGGGCTCTTATCTAATGTCCCAGATTGATTCTACTAGCCCATCTGACAATTTTTCTAACTTCTCCTCTATGTTGCTACTCTTTCCCTTTTGAAGAATAATTTTTCTCAAGACTTTTCAAAGGCTCTACCTTTGAGCTATCCTGCAATACTGACTATTGGGCTTCGACTTGTGATGTAGTTGTTGAGTTTCAAACTTAAAATAACTTCACCTACGCACACCTTGCTCTATTGATCCTAATATTTTCCAACTTGAATGGCCTTAGGCTCTAGCGTACACCTGCACTACTTCCATAGTCTGGGACTTAGACTGGTTTCTCCTTTTACACACCTTGCAGAGATTATGTGCATAATTGCATTATCTCCCCTCAGCTTATACTTTCTCAACTTCTAAGGGTCTTGGCCCCTTTTTTCTCTCCAAATGATCTCTTGTGTTGTCCTAGATCTCATTCTCTTCCTCCTTAGCTTATGGATTTTTGGAACGATCCTCAGTGCACTCCTTGCACTGGCATCACCCCGAGTCTTGAAACTCTAAAAATTCACTTGCGCACTCATTGCTCTCTCTATGCATAATTTCACTACTCCTCTTGAGCTTTACCTTCTATTGTGCCCTCTTGGAAAACTTTTCGGTGATATGCACATGCATTCTCACACACTCCTTTCACTCGCTCAATGCACTCCTTGCAGAGCCCTCAGACTATTCAATAACTCTAGTATGTTTTACTCAGAGTGTTCAACAACTCTGATGTTCCTTCTTTTTCACTACTCCTCCCTTCTGAGTTTGTAATCATGTTTTGGTGTGCCCACCTAGCATGCTCTTCTTTGAACTCAACATAGAGTTCAAGTGCACTCCTTGCACTAGCCTAAGAGCCTAGAACTACCCATAAATTCAAAAATATAGAGAAGTCTATCTAAACCTACAAATGTAACCTACTTGCATACATCTATATAATCTAAAGAAGAAAACATTCAGAGACAGTCAGAAAACATACTCAAAGCACAAAAATTTCATGGCAAGGAAAAACTGCTCTTTTCTATTAATATCTGAATGGTTCTATACAAATAGTTTACAAAGGATTGACTGAAATAGAGTCTTCAACACTTTATCTCCTCTCCTCTCTTGAGCTCTCTCAATTTTCTCATCAACAACTAACTAATGAATTTTGATACAAGATATTTTTTTACAAAAGAGTGGCTCCTCGAGCCTTCCCTCCACCTACTCGCATTAAAGGAAATTAACTCCTACCAAATCCTAATTGGATATAAATCTATCTACCCGTCGGCCATTAAAGGAGAAATTTCCCATTACAATTACTCATTTTTTACAAAGACAGTGGATCGTATTTCCCTGAGCCCTCAAAATTCCCTTTAATTACATAACAAATTTAAATTTAGACACAAAATGAGTGGGTTGGCGCCTCTCTTCCCTTGGAAACCATTCCTCATTATGAATTGATGCACTTGATGAGGTGGATCGATGCTCCTACATCATACTACCATGTGGAAAAAATTATGAGCTCCTGCTCATGGCTCCTCTGCTACTGAATTTGAGATCCTCCATGGTCCCATATTTGAATTTGGAGTTGTCCATCTACTCCTCTTCCTTGTTTTTGTTGTTGTTGTTGTCCTGCTACTACATGATATCCTCTTATCACCCTCTCTTTGTTGTTGGCTTCCTTCTCTACTACTTCCAGCATCAACCTCCTTGTCTCCTCTATCACTTTGTCCAACCGATATACTAGCTGGCTCCTCCTTTGCAGTCCGATGTATTGCAACTCCTGTCATCATACAATTCCAACTTAACTTATTGGATGTGTTGGATATACACTATTACCCTTTCTCCCAAAGCTTCCACTCTTCCACACAAATCAAAGGGAAGATCCATATGATCTCCGATGTTTTTTCATCACCTGTAGACTCAATTTTCCACCTCACTGCAGATTCCACTTCTGCAGCCAAATTACCGAGTTTCTGCTCAACCATATCCTCTGATAATTTTGTTTATGTTAGTTCCTATCCTTGTGTTGGTACAAGTCCATATTCATCCAACTGATCCTCAGGCTGGAATTCCTCCTTACCCTACATGGCTGGCTCCCTCTGTCAATCTTTCTTTATCTCTCGATTGTCTAACCAATCCTCCAACATCTTCAACTCTATTTCCCATTGAGTGAGAATATGATCTGAATGCTCTTCTTATTCTCTCATCTCCTGGGAAGATGTCAATGTCTACTACTAATCCTCCTTCATGACAGTCTTGGATAAATGTCTCTCATATGTTTCACCTTCAACATGTTGCACTGGCCTCTACTCGGATGCTTGGTAGGAATACGTTGATTCCTCCAATGATTAGAATTTGCCTTTGATACTCCTCCTCTTTCAACACTCCTTGATGATATAAAATCTCCTATGAGTTCATGAGACCCTCAAATAGTCTCATATCCTCCTTATTTCCCACCTGGTAACCTAAGGTTTCATTCCTTCCTTCCTAGAATTCTATGATATCTTTGACTGATCTCATCTCATTTCCCTCCTGACAATTTTCATTACCACCTCTTCCCACATGGAAGTTTTTGATATATTTATTTGATCTCTTGTTATTGCCCACTTATCAATCTGAAAGTTCACCTCTACCCTCCTGGCAATCTATGATAGCTTCAACTGATCTCTCTTACTCATCATTGAGATTCCTTCCAACTTTTGGTTCACAAATGTAAACCATATCCTCCTCTGTGTCATTGAGGTTTTTAGCATGCCTTAGCCACCTTCTCAATACCTATCGTTTCCTCCTGGAGAACAAATATTGGACATGCCACTTGACCTTCTACTTCAAGGTCCACTAATACCTCCAAATTCCTCTCGCTTCCTATTGCATCTTCAACATCATCCTGTCAAGCTCAACTCTAATCTCCTTGAGCTCTTTGTCCCTCTACTCTTTGCTCATCTGCTTATGATATTTTTTCTAACCCCTCTAATGGCCTTCAATAGCCATATTTCACCTTTTCTTCCAAGAACACAATCGTTTCTTTTTCTTCAACCCAACTGGATGTCTACTTTTCTTTCTCTACAACCAAGAGAATCACTAGATTTCTCCTACATCCCTCCTCATTGTCCATTATATTTTACACACTTATAAATATATCTTCACAGATAATCACACTATGTATTCTCCTCCTTTTCCTACTGTCTACAGACAAAAATAGGCTATGATACCACTTGTTCTAGACCCCACCCTCTCTGAAGGTAGGTGTGACCTCCTGGTCTAAGGATCATTCGAATCAAGAGCTGAATCGACTCTTCAGGCTTTCTTGAGGCCCCAAATTCTTACATATGTCCTTGAATTCCTTCCTCGCTCCTCAAAAAATCTAGTGATGATCCACCCTAGTGTAGGTCAAAGATAAAATCCTGTGGGAATTTTTTCTCTAAGCCCCTTTCTCCTTTTAAAACAAATTCGGGCCTTGGCCCCTTTTCTCTGGCCAACTCCTCACTTGACAGAGGGTTGTGATCAAGTGTTAACCAATAGGAATTGATTCAGGATTTTTTCGTCACTTCTGTCTCCTGGGTTTTTCTACCTTTGACGATCTTTAAMTTTATTACCCCTCAACTCATCGAATGCAAAAAAAAAATCAAACTRCCGAAAAGAATAGGCAGCAAGATCAACAGTCCTCTATAGGAACTGATATTGACGGATCAAACCATCCACGGGGATTCGGCTTCGGCAATATTTTCACCACATCCAACACACATAACACTCAAAAAGTGACGATCTCCTAGAAAGGCAGATATGACGACCCCCATTCCACCACTGGATCGACGACTCTACACATTTTTTCGTAATCTAGGATTCGGCGATTTCCCCCGACGGTTTTCCACAAATATTCAAAAATCACCGAATCGACGAATACGCCAAAGTGATGGATCGAAGGACCTCATGCTCCACATATCAACATTTCAGATTCCTTCCTTTCATGCTTCGATGATTTCTTTTGGTCATACTCACAATACAACCTTTCATATCTCCCGATGTTGAAAACGTTGAAAGACCTCTCCTTTCTCTAGGTTTCCCCTTCCTAGTCGATGACTGGGATGATTTCAGGACTTTGGACTTATGGAGACCCCATGTTTTAACACACACACCCACACTCAGAGTTTTGAACATCGAAATGGCTGATCAGACGACTCTAATGCTCTCAGAAATCAATGACCCATAATGCTTTGACGCTTCGAGCTTTGGCGAATTTCTAATAACTATGCCACAGTTCTCCCTAAGTGATTAACCTCCAGACTCCTCTATCTGATGCCATGCGTCCCCACAATAGGATGGTGTTTATGGCCTTCAGCCTTTGGGACTTTGGGTATCTTCCCGACTCTGCACTCTATTTCTTCTGGAGTGTCATAGCTACGAACTTCAGAATATGTTTCCACATGTCCTTCCTATGATCTACGGTCTAGATCAAATCTAGACTTTGGGACACTAGAGAGATCAAATACTACTTACCTCTATTCTCTTGGAGTGTTTATACTATGGACCTGTGAATCTAGTGCCACGTGTCCCCTCCCAATCAACATTGAGGATCGGCTCTACTCTTCGGAACTTCTACGAGTCCCCTTGATACTGCACCCTGATTTCTCCAGAGGGTTGGACCTCCAGATTACTAAATATTTTGCAACATAAATCTTTGTCGATCAATGACCAATATTAAATATGACTCCCGACCCATCGAAAGTTTCAGGAACCTCTGCACCAAACCACTTCATGAATCCTTTGAAGTATTAATCCTCAGGATCAGATGACACATGTTGTCCTGCTTCAACAACTGAAATGCACTCTGGTACTTGATAGCTTCGGGTCTTCCCAACTCTGTACACCCTATGCACTTGTTCTCCTGGAGCACTAAGGCTTTGTACCTTCTTTGATCTAATGACATCCATCCCTATCAAATGGATTTCAGAGATGGAATAAAACTCTTCCAAGCTTCGAGAATTTTCAACCCTCTTGCACCTATGTTCTCCCAGACTGCTAATCTTCCACATACAATCAATACATGGACATGTGGCCTAGCTAATGGATGATCCTGATTTATTTTTGGATTCTCGGTACTTCGGGGAACTTTCACCCTCCAATACATAAAACTTGAGAACCACCGAACTAATGAATTTAAAAAAAATCATAGGGTTAAACCCCGTGCAAATTTCGTGGATCTGACGACTGCCATTCCTTATGCCTAGACCCAATAGCTAGGATCTATTCTTCTTCATGAATGCTCCTCCTTCTTCATGGGCTCTGATCTAACAACCTGGTTTTATTCTAACAGCCCATATGATAACTATTGTATCTTCTCCTCTCTGCTACTGTGCTTTCCCTTCCGAAGAAGAATTTTTCTCAATAATTTTCAAAGGCTTGACCTTTGAACTCTCCTGCGAGACCAACGGTTGGCCCTCGACTTGCATTGCACTTCTTGAGCTTCGAACTTAAAATAATTTTGGCTATGCATGACTTGCGTTATTCCTCCTGATCTTTTTCAACTTGAATGGCCTTAGGCTCTAGCACACACCCGTGCTACTTCCACAGTATGGGACTTAGGCTAGTTTCTCCTTCTACACTCCTTGCAGAGACTCTATGAATAATCACACTATCTACTCTGAGCTTATACTTGCTCAATTTCTAAGGGTCTTGGCCCTTTTGTTCTCTCCAAATGATCTATTTTTCCCTCTTGTCACTCACGCTAGTCCTCCTTAGCTTATGGAAATTTTCATGGTCCTGAGTGCACTCCTTACAGTGGCATCACCCTAAGTCTTGAAACTCTAAAAATTCACTTGTGCACTTCTTGGGCTCTTTTTGAAAAATTGCACTACTCCTCCTGAAATTTACCTTATGGCGTGTCGTCTTGGAAACCTTTTCATAGAACTCGAACCAAAGTTTTCATGCACTCCTTGCACTTTCTCAATTCACTCCTTATAGATCCCTTAGAGTATTCAGTAACTCTAGTATGTTTTCCTCAGAATGTTCAACAGCTCTCATGTGTCTTCTCTTGCACTACTCCTCTCTTATGAGTTGGTAGTCTTTTTCAGGTGTGAACACCTGGCATGCTATTCTCTTACCTCAACATAGAGTTCAAGTGCACTCATTACACTTGCCTAAGAGCCCAGAACTAGCCAAAAATTCACAAAGATAGAGAAGTCTATCTAAATCTGCAAATGTAACCTACTTTCATACATCTATAGCATGTAAAGTAGAAAACATTCAGAGGCATTCAAAAAACATACACAAAAAACAAAAACTTTATGGGTAGGAAAAAATGATCTTTTCTATTAATATATGAATGGTTGTGTACAAAGATTTACAAAAGGTTGGACTGCAATAGAGTCTTCAACACTTTATCAACTCGCTCATCAAAAACTAACTAATGAATTTTGATACAAGATATTTGTTTACAAAATAGGGGCTCCTCGAGACTTCCGTCCAGCTACTCGAATTAAAGGAAATTAACTCCTACCAAATCCGAATCAGATCTAAATCTATCTAGCCATCATCCATTAAATGTGACATTGCCCATTACAAGTACTCATCCTGTACAAAGACAGTGTATCGGATTTCCCTGAGCGTTAAAACATTTAATTCCCGTTAATTACATAAAAAAATTAAATTTAGGCACAAAATGAGAGGGTTGACGCCTCTCTTCCCTTGGAACCCGTTCCTCCTTATGTGATGATGCACTGTCTTGTTGGAACTTGATGAGGTGGAGTGATTCTCCTACATCACATAGTCATGAGGGGAATGCATTGTTTCCTTAATACACTTCATTGATGATATGGTACATATATGAATATGGTTAATGGTATGGTATATGGTATAGGTTACACATGGTTGATGCTCTAGTTCATGATTCACTATTATTTATTGATGTATTGTTGCTTCATGATTGATGCATGAGATAGTATGTATGCTAGTATATAGTTGATGCATGGTATGGTATAGGTGTTAGTTTTTTTATGAGTAGATATAGGTTGATGAGACAGTCACAGTGACAAAGTGATAGTGAAAGTGATAGAGTGACAGTGACAGTGACAATGACATAGTGAGAGTGACAGAGACAAAGTGATAGTGACAGTGACAGTGGCATAGTGAGAGTGAAAGATACAAATTGATAGTGATAGAGACATAGTGATAGAGAGAGTGGCAGTGATAGTGGAAATGTTTGTGATAGAAACAATTGTTCTACACTTATACTTCAGGGCGATAGGATGGGGCAAGGAGAGGTGGTTTTAGCCACCTTCTGGTTGGAGCCGAAGAACTTAGGGGGTTGTAGCCTCCTTCTGGTTGGAGCCAAAGAATTCAAGGATTTGTAGCTTCCTTCAGGTTCGAGCCTAATAATAGGGGGTTGGAGCCTCTTTCCAGTTGTATCTATAGAATTAGGAAGTTGGTGCTTCCAATGAATGTATTCATTTTATATAAGAAAAGGATTTTGTGGTTTTCTCCCATTTGGTTTTCCACGTAAATTCACATGTAGTATGTATCTATTGTGATGTGATGTTGTTTATGATTCTATTGGTGATGATATATTAAATGCTAATGACAAACTAGTGAATATTGTTGAAGAATATATTGTGGTCAAAAGTACTAAATTGCTCATTATTGTTTCACCCCCCCTCTTATTAATTCAACAATTGGTATCAGAGTAGGTCCTTCAAGATGTTGTTTAACCACTGGAATAATTAATGGATCATATTAGGATTGTGGTACCATAGTTTGATGGTGATAAATATGATTCTGGGGTAGAAGAATGAAAACTTATATACAATCACAAGGATTTGATAATTGGAGAAAAACAATAGATGTATACAAATCACCTTCCACTCCCCCGACAGATAGAGATGGAAATAAGATCGAAGAAAATGATTCAAGGGATATAAATGATACCGAGAATGGTGTGATTTAAGGAATACATACCAATATTATGCATTGTGATTTTGCAAACGAGATGTGGGATAAATTGAATACTATATACAAAGGAAATATGAAAGTTAAGGAAGTTAAACTTCAAATTTTGAGAGCCAAGTTTGAAGAATTGAAGATGAATGAAGATGAAAACATAACACCCTACTTTCTACGAGTTGAAGATATAGTAAACAATATCAAATTCTTGGGAGATGAGATAAAGGAGAAGGAGGACATGTTAAAAAGGCATTAAGATCTCTACCAATGAGATTTTATCCAAGACTTTATCTCTAGAAGAAAGATTGGACCTACCTAAAATGACCATGGATGAATTCCATGGGATACTCACAGCTTATGATATTAGGAGAAAGAATGCAATCCATTCATGATGGAAGAAACATTCAAGGAATCCAAGAAGATGAAGAAGAAAGATGAAAAAAAGATAAATCCATATTGTAGCTGCAATGATGATTCAAATGAAGATGAAGAGGTGTCTGAGTTCATCATAAGGATGAAAAAGGGAACTGACAAATACAAAGGTATTCTTCCATTGATTTGTTTTAATTGTGATCATGTTGTTCATTTTACTAATAAATGTCCTTATAATAAATGGAAAATACATGAAGAAGAATACGACCCTAAAAATAAAAAAAACAAATTCAAAAGGGTAGAAGGAACAAAAAGAAGTTTTTCAAGAAGATCCTTTGAACCAAGGAAGGCAGTTCCTCATTAGAATAAGATGAAGTCAACGACAATGATACATAAATGGTATTATTCATGGCAGTAGAGGACCCTGATGAAGAAGGCTCCAAAGACGAATATAAAAAGGAAGAAGTCAATTACAGAGAAGAATTTTTGAGTTCCATAGAAGTTGTTAAAAAGGAAAAGAAGAAAAATAAGTCACTCGAGAAATAACTAAATCAAAACTCCAAAGAAGTCTAGCAAACAGTCACGAAGATAAAAATCCAGATAGAAGAATACAAGAGAATTACAAAATCACTCAGAGGGTTGTTATAATAAATAGACATGACCATTGAAGGCTTGGAAACAAAGATATTCACTCTAAGAAAAGATATTCAGAAGGACATGCAACAAAACATCACCAAGATATTGGACAATATCATTAAAAGTCAAATACCTTAATATGAAAGATCTGTATTAGGATATAGTTAGATGTAGACAAAGAAAATTTTAAGCTCCAAAATGACAGAGAATGAAGATGAACCAAGAAGCTATGCATAAGTCATCATAGTTCCCTCGAAATAAGAAGATGAGAAGACTTAAGGGGAAGATTACAGAGATACTACACCACCTAGAAGATTCATAAGTTAGTATCAACAACTTATAGCTATAGAAATATCTCAATAATAAGAATTATTAAGAAGAGTAGGATCATTCAGAAGATATTCAAATCCCAGGTATTAAAACTATTTTTCTTGGTTCATTTTATTCATGTTATAATTATGGGCACAAAGATGTCAATTATAGATCCAATGGAAAGAACATAAGCAATGATACAATAAATAGTTATCCAAGAAGATCTCATGAAGTACAAAATAGAAGCTACACCAGATTTGGATCATTAAGTGATGAAGTAGAATGCTTTAACTGAAACAACTTTGGACATATAGCTAGATATTGCAGACTCACTATTTCTCCAAGGGAACCAAAGAAGAATATCAAGAGTCATAAGAAGGAACCACAAAGGATATTGATAAGAAAGGATGATCAATCCAACACTAAAGAATACAATCTTTCTCTACAATATAAACACAAGAAACGTGGGTGGTATGCCGATAATGGATGCTAAAATCATATGACATGTGATAAAGACATGTTTCTGACATTGAAGGAGGAAAGATATCATGGATTAGTTTCATTTTGGAATGATAACTCAACCAAGATTATTGGAAAGGGTACAATCAATCTATAAATTAAGGATCCCATGACATAAAATATTTTATTGGTTAAATACATGAAACACAATATGCTAAGTGTAAGTCAAATGTGTGATCAAGGACACAGAGTTATGTTTTATTCAAAGATTTGTGAGATAAGGAAAGTAAAAATAGGAAAGTTGGTAGCTATAGAGGTAAGAACTCTAAACAACATATATGTTCTAAATTAAATAGGAAAATAAAATTGGTTTTTAGGAAAGAACGATGAATGCTAGCTCTATCATAGAAGAATGAGTCACATAAATTTTGATAATCTTGTCAAAGTCAGCAAAATGTAAGCAATAATAAAAATTCTGGAGATATTGAATCCAATCAACATTCTATGCAACCATTGTCTATAGGGAAAGAAGACCGAGAAATATTTCAAGTCAAAGGAATACTCCACAACAAAACCACTGGAGATTGTCCATAATGAGCTATTTGGACCTATAAGAACAAAAGGATTGAAATGTGAACAATACTTCATGCTACTATTTGATGACTACACAAGAATGACTACAGTTTGCTTTGTAAATAAAATTCAGGGGCATTAAAAATATTCAATACATATAAAGAGATGGTTGAAGCTGAGACAAAGTTGAAAATAAAGTTTTCTAGATCAACGAATGGAGGAGAATTACATCAAATTAATTCATGGAATTCTGCAGTGATCATGGGATAAAGAGGAAATTCTCAGTAGCAAGGACACCTCAACAAAATGGATTTGTTTAAAGGAAGAACAAAATAGTAAAAGAAATGGCGAGAACCATGTTAATGGATTCCAAGTTGCAAGATGTATTTTGGGTATAAGAAGTGCATACAATAGTTGACATTCAAAATAAAGGGATTCTCATAGATAAAAATGATAAGACTCCATATAAACTATCGAAAGGAACACCAACAAATGTAAATCACTTCATATTTTTTGGAAGAAAATGCTACATCAAAAGAGAGGATGGAAGAATTGGAAAATTTGATTCTCGAGTTGATAAAGGCATACTAGTTGGGTACTCAAGAAAAAGGAAAACATACAAATGTTTCAATCTGAGACTCAACAAAATGGTATAAAACATCAATGTGACGATTGATGAGAAAAATGGATGAAAGATAAAAGAAAGTAGAAAAGATTCAGTGGAACATGATCACGAGTAAGAATTGAAAGAGGAAGAAGTAGATGAAGAATTAGATAAAGAAGAACATCATCCAGATGCAAAGCAAGAACAACTATATATTCAAGTACCCCCAAAGACACCCAACAAATGAGTACATAAAAATCATCCGTCATAATATCTTATTGGAATAATGATTCAAGAGTTGAAACCAGAAGAATAATCCACTCATCATAACAATAACATCTATCACTACTATATATTATTCAGTCGAGTAGTTTTGAAAAAGCCAAGAAGGATGACTTATGGATCAAAACTATGGATGAAGAGTTAGACCAGATAGAAAAGAATGAAACTTGGGAACTGGTTCCAAGGTCGAATAACAAGAATGTAATTCATACAAAGTGGGTGTTCAAGAACAAATTGAACGAGGATAGACAAGTTACTAGGAAAAAAGGAAGATTGGTATGCAAAGGATACTCTCAAGTTGAAGGTATATATTTTGAAGAGATGTTTTCCACACTTTCCAGGGTGGAAGGAATCAAAATGGTACTATATTATGCATTATCCAATAATATT
>ML780137.1:1281307-1294655 GCA_009831015.1 Picea engelmannii | reverse complement strand
ATAATGATCCTCCCATACCGAAACTTAGCAAATTGTATAAATTTGTAAGATATTGTGAAGTTTGAAGAGGATACTTAATAATATCTATCTAATGGATTTTTCATTGACATGACTCACTTTATATGTTGTGTTTGAATTGTGTACTTTGCCTCTGGTCTTCACAGTGCATTGGACTACATGAGCCCCTCCTTGGATGATGGGTTTCACATGGATACCTACTTTATTGATTCCTTGGTCCTTTGGATGACATTGCAGGGCTACTTGCATGCTTGATGGAGGTCGTCCCACTCATTTTAAAGGTTGTTACACACTTTGAGGAGATTTTAGCACCTATTTTGAGGGTGACCAACTTCATAAGCATTTATCTTTTGACAGAATACGAGCTCTACTAGATCAATTCCATTAGATGAAAAATAACCATGAGATTTTTGAAAAGTGGTCATATTAGAAATTCAGGAAAAAATTGACACAATTGTGGTGCTTTTAAAATTTGTCACAAGAAGATTATCGTGATTTTTTTACCACTCATGAGACACTTGGTGGAGGTCATTGAGGCTTTTGAGGAACTCTTTCCACCTTGTAAGAGGTTGTTGAACCTTGTAAGAGATCATTCCACATGTTGAGGAGGGTAACTTGGCACTTGAGGAGAGTTTACTTGAGTTTGAGAGCATCTTTGGGGTCGTTTGACTCATTCATTCATTTATAAATGGCATAAACACCCCATAATTTATGTATTTTTGACCATATCTCTAGGGGTTGTTTAAAAGAGATAATTATTTTATATTCTTTTAGGATAAAATCTACGAGAATATTATTATTCTAATGAGAATGGTGTTAGATCTCTGGTATAAATAAAGAAACACTTCTAATTTGTAAATCAATGCTTCTTGTGGAGATACATCACTATTTTTCTACTTTTATATTATCTCTTATGAAAAATGCTATGGACTGCTAGTTAGAGAGTTTTTTTTGAGAAGGTGTGCTTTTGGATTCTTTGCTACTACATGGATATTCATTGCTAGGGTTTTCATGGATGAAATATTTCTTGAGTAAGTGGTCTCTTTTCATCTTGTGGTTTTGTTTATGAATGCATGTAAGTGTAATGTTGTTTCTCTAGTATTGGTTGAGCATTCTCTGGATTTTTTCTTGAACAAGCATGTTATCCCCTAGCCTAGGGATAACTAAAGAGATCATGTCTCGAGGCCCACAAGTCTTAGACATGGAGTACTGAGAGCCAACCGACTTGAGCATGGCCCTGGAGGGCCCCTCTTTTCTTCAGTGCAGTCCATTTATCACCAACAACAATATCCATCCCACCAGCCTAGTCCTGAAGTAGCGGTGTGTCTTGCTCCATGAGGTAATGAGTTTGGATATCATGGTATGTATCACTCTAATTTTTGAAGCACTTGAATATGTTATATTGAATCCTTGTTCATTTCATGATGTTTTCTTGGAAATTATTCTCTTTGCCTCGTTCATACTTGGGGGGGTAACATGGTGCCCTAGTAAGTTGGTTTCCCTTTAGGATGGGTTTCTACTGGGTGGGTTTGTGAAAAGTCATCCTCCATTCCCTCCATACTTACCAATTTCCATATTTATTCCTTCCATTTCCCCTATCCTTGTTTGGGAATTGAGATTGGCTACACTAGGAAGGGGTTGTACCTTACCTTGTGGGAAGAAGGGGCTAAAGGCCTATAGGGTAAAAGTAGCTGGCAAGAGTTAAAAGACAAATTAAAAAAAAAATCTTTGAGATGCTTCGCCCAGGGATCCTCGAGAAAGCAGTAAAAATATTCTCAGTAAGAAAAGAGGACCCATAAGATACATAAACACTTAAGGTACTAGTTGATGGATAGGAGGTCTCATCATGAGCCGACCTATTATGACCATGGGCATGTAGCGGTATGACACTACCACCTATCTGGTCACCAAACCAGGGTAGTGGCTCTTGGTGGCATAGCCAAGAGAAAGAGGCTCTCATCACAATAAAACCTTCTCATTTACATGAAATGTTTGTGGATAACGTTGTCACCTCTAGTCATCAAGCCATGACAATGGCCCTCAACTTTTACCTTGAAGCACAAAAGAAAAAGATCAAAAGAAATAAAACTAAGAATACAAGGCACTGAATGGGCTAGGAAACAATTACATTTATGACAAGGTGCAAATCTCCCTCTACAAAGGCACCCACATGTATGACTTTACATTTCCCTGTTATTACATGCATCCCATGCCAAAATACTTACCCTATGCCACCTCATACACTTACATGACTTGGATTAGATCCCACCTAGAAACACCCCAAACTTAAGAGAGGTTATCCCAATAGGAAACCCTGAGACCTTCTCCAAACCTAACTTGTCAAGTTTCATAATGTCTTTGAGCATTTGTATGGGTTAAGGGGGGTTTGATGCACATGTTTGGGTAATTTAATTATTGGATGTGATTTACATGCTATGATCCCTATGACTTATGAACCCCTGGAGGGTGTACTTTTTGTTGTTGTAGGACCTTTCCCAGTGGATAGGTACACATGAGGGAACGATTAGCTTGGACCTTCATGGAGGCTTAAAGCCTATATATGGATGCTGCAACCTCATCCAGGGGTAAGAAGAAATTGAAGATTTGCATCGGGAAAAAGAAGGATATTGTCTTTGGAGGCACCCTGATAGAACTAGACCCAGGGGGACCTTTATATTCCACATGGAAGTTGGCCTTTTAGGACCCTAGACGTCACCATCATGACCCTAGATGTCATCCAGAGCTAGGGCTTTCATTTTGGACAAATTTATGAGCCTGGTGGCACATGTGGGCATCATCTGGGGCCTCTTGAGGCCAAGTGCCCTACATTTTAGGCTCAACGTTCCACCTTTAGGCCTCAACGTCACCCTAGAAGGGAATGATGTCACCCTTGGAGGTGTCTTTAAATGCTAATTAAATTTTATTATGTTAAAATTGAATTTTATTGTAAATTGGCTAGGCAACCTTATTTTTGACCTAAAATTAATTAAAGGTCAAAGTTTTGTATAAATAAACATAAAGTACATTCATTTTTAGGATCACAACTTCTCATACAAGAGAAGAGGTCTGAAATTTGTGCCCTATTGAGGGCTATTGGCTGAAATTGTGAGGCACACTCCTGTATAAGGCTAGTTTTTGCAACTTGGATCAATCTTGGAAGTTTTTATGGTGATCTTTCATGGTATTTTCATGATTATTCTTGGTGCAAGTAAGTAAAATATGCATTTTTTGTCATCTATTGAATGGTTTGTGTATGGTTTTATTTTCTCATACAAAATTATTAAATTGCATGGCATACTTAATGCTTGAAGTAAGGAACTTAAATTGCTACTTTCTTACTTTCTATTTGCCAAGATTTTCATTGAATTAATCTAGTAAAGTGAAACCCTAGAGCCCTAAATTGCTAGCACTCTAAGGATTTTGACTTATTTATCTTTGCATAAGTTTTACTCTGTAAGAATCCTAAGAAGAGAAATGTGTTAGGGCCTATAATCTCTTACACCCTAGCATCCTTTCTCTTGAGGTCAATGCATAGGGGGACTTAAGTTACTACTTCTCCTATGCATTTTTCCTCTTAGACTTTTGTGCATTATCAAATTGATTTGCAGCCTTAGAAGAAGCCATCTAATTTGACTCCATAATCCCTAGAAGGAACTATTTCTTGCCTCTCTCTTGTTGAAGGATTGATAAAACACTCAAACACTCTTCTCCTAAAGTTTTACTAACTATCTCTAACCCTAGTTTAGCCTAGATCACTAACTTATTTGCTGTTGTTATAAATGCTTGCTACAACCATCTAATTGCAACAAATTTTCTGCATACTCAACATTAATTGCTAGCTAATCATTTCAAAAATTGCTTATGACAAGTTATTATCATTCTACTTAGTCAATGCTATCTTTTCATTGTCTTTTCAATCTTTTCCAAGGAGTATTTGTTTCATCTGTTACATTTTATCAATTGTTGTAAACTTATTAACTGCTACAATTTTATATCAACTAGCAGTTATTGTCATTGTCCATTGTATACTGAGGTGTTATTATCATATTTGTACTTGGAATTATTGTATAGGTATGCTATATTGTCTTGTTCCGGGAAGGTACATCAAGCACTTCATTAACCTCAATTTTAGACACATATTTAGTGACTTTGGTAACTAGTGAGAGGGGAGAATATGTCTTGAACATAACCCTAATCTTCCATCCCTTTAGGTTACCGGGGATGCCTCCCATGGGGTATACCTTGCCTATCCCTAGAAAGTGGGGATTTCCTATTAAGGTGACGGTGATAGGATATCCTGTTTTTTATGCCAATATCCCTTACTTACCTTGGGATTTGGGTAAGTACAGATTGTACTTACCTTGGGCTTTGGCACTGTTGCCGGGGAACATCGAGTCAATTTTCCTCGAATGACAATTTTCGGTAAGCCTTTATCCAAAGATTTCATTTCAAAAAGCTTACCCAGTGACTCCACTAAGGGTGATTCCCTCTTTTCCCTTTGATGATCCCTAGAAGGATTATCTAACGAATCCACTAATGAAAAATCCAACCGTGGCTTCTCAATAGGATCCAGGTAATTTTAAACCCTTAGATATGAGTGAAGTTTTGGGTTACCATCGACAAATGCCTCTGAGGTATGAAAATTGGCTCCATAGATTCACTAGTAATGATGGGGTTATAGCCGAAGATCACATGGATAATTTTTGGGCTTTATTTTAACTCCACCCTATTAGTGATGATGCTGAGGATTTGGCGATGAAACTCTTCTCTACCACTCTTCATGGCATTGCTAGGAAATGGTATGACAGTCTCCTTGATGCCAACATTACATCTATGGACCAATTAGAATATTTTTTTCTCGAGAAATGGAATATTAAAATAGAAGATATCCACATGCTCATAAAAATACTCGAATACATGAAGCAAACTAAGAACGAGACTGTCAAGGAATTCCATTCCAGGTTTGAGAATTTGCTACAACAAATTCCTATAAGCCATTAGCCTGAAGACAAGTACCTCATTTACCTCTATACCAATGCACTCTTAGTACAATTAGGATTTCTCCTAAGTGAAAAAGGACCAAGAAAAATCCAAGAAGCTTATCACATGATTATACAAATCGAGGCAAATATCTCCTTGTTCAAGGGAGAGCACCTCTTTATTCCAGAAATTGAATTTGATGACTCCAAAGATACCCCAGATACTCTTAGTCCGGAGAGATTAGTTTCCCTTGAGATATTTGTTAGTAAATTCCAGGAAAGAGGGGAACAAGTCATCGACCAACAAGAGGTTGAGGAGAGGGATCCTAATGAAGGTTTCCAATCCCATGAGGAAGAGCAAGAATTTACTCATGCTTCTACCGAGGATAATGAAGACCTAGTTGAAGAGCGAGATCTTGAATATATCAAACATGATGATGAAGTATTAATGATTTCTCTTCCTCTGATGAAGCCATACGAGATCCTATTCCTACTGCACAAAAATAAGAGGATGAGGTTAGTCACTTTCCTTTTCAGGTTTTTGATGATACCTTATTCTATGATTGAAAAGGTGAAGAAGAAAGGGAATCCTTGGACAAGTTTGACCCTCTGTATTATGAAGCTAAAGATGTAGGGGAAAGTCATGAGGATGAAGCATTGATGCTTGCTTTTTCATTTGATGAAGTCATCCAAGTTTTCGACGCTCCTGCACAACAAGAAGTGAATATGGTAAGTTATTTCCCTTTCTAAGATGTTGAAGATGCTTTATTTTGTGATTTGGAAAGTGAAGAATGGTTAGAGGAGCCCTTGGATGTTTTAAGCCCTTAGTGTTATGATAAAGGTAATGACATGGTTGATAATATTAATGAGTTCATATGCATTGGGAAACGTAAATGGGATGTGATTGGGTATGATGGGGATCCCATTTACAACATTGAGGGTCATTTCAAAATGTTTCCTTTACAACTATCATATGAGGTTACTACTAATTTTGACATTTGGCAACAACGAGATGATGTAGTTGCAGATGTTTTCCAAGTGCCCAAGGGTGACCTAGTTCTATGTTCTCCTAATGATTTTTGGTCATACCTTGAGGATTTTGATGAGTATTCCTTTGAGCACTTGGATTTATTCCATGAAGAAGATTATCAACCACCATTGTGCTCAGATCTTGATAAGGGTGAGGACATTGCTTGCATGAAGTAGGGTACTTGTGACAAGGTTTTCCAGCCTCCTTCGATTACTTTACCTCGCTATGTCACTAAGGGTGAAACTGGGAAACATGTCCCTTGTATTAAGTTTTCTTCAAGGAAAATCCTTCTTTTAGAATTCAAGGGTAGGCTGAATGCCTTAAGAAGAAATTTGTTATCTCGGTATTCCAACCTTCCCATGAAAAGTTGTCGGTCATCCTATAGGTTCTTGCTAGTCCCTTCCCAGACCTCAGGATGTGATGGCATCCAAGGTAGAAAACCTTTAGACTCTTTGAGTCAATATTTTTAGCCTTTGATTTTTCATGATCCATTTCTGAGATGGATTGAACACTTTCCTAGAAGTGTAACTTGGCATAATTTTGTCCCTCCCTCCCGCGTCCATGAGCTAGACTTTACAACTTTCTATGATATGATACATGCTCTAACTCATGTTATTTTTGTTCTTGACTTGTCATTGTTATGGTTTATAATGAAGCACAAAGGCATGTATTATGAGGTATTGCTAGGATGGTTTCACTAGTTATATGACTACACCTAGCATTCAACCAATAGGTAAGAAGAGGTAGGTAGGAATTTGCATCCATTGTATATACCATTTGCATATCATGTTAGCATAGTTGTAATTTCATTTCCATATTGTCTTGTTTCATTATGTATATATGTATGCTCATAATCATATGTTAGACTAGAGACACTTTTATTTCTTTTTATCATATATGAACAAGGGGTGATATCAACACCCTAGGGATTACTAATATCCTTTGTTGAGATTTAACAGGCATAGGTCATACCAGAGATGCCAAGGTTCTATGCGCTCTACGGTGAGTACATGTCCCCGTGTTGGAGCCATATGTTATCCCCTAGCCTAGCGATAACTAAGGAGATCACGTCTCGAAGCCCACAAGTCCTAGACATGGAGTACCGAGAGACAAACGACTTGAGAATGGCCCCAGAGGGCCCCTCTTTTATTTAGTGCAATCTATTTATCACTAACAACAATATCCATCCCACCAGCATGGTCATGAAGTAGCGGTGGGTCTTGCTCCATGAGGTAATGAGTCTAGGTATCATGGTATGTACCACTCTGATTTTTGAAGCACTTGAATATGTTGTATTGAATCCTTCTTCATTTCATGACATTTGCTTGGAAATTATGCTCTTTTCCTCGTTCATACCTAGAGGGGTAACATGGTTCCCTAGTAAGTTGGTTTCCCTTGAGGATGGTTTGCTATTGGGTGGGTCTGTGAAAAGTCATCGTCCATTCCCTCCATACTTACCACTTTCCATATTTATTCCTTACATTTCCCCTATCCTTGTTTGGGCATTGGGATTGGCTACACTAGGAAGAGGTTGTACCTTACCTTGTGGAAAGAAGGGGCTAAAGGCCCAGAGAGTAAAATTAGCTGGCAAGAGTTAAAATCCAAATTAAAAAAAAAAAACCTTTGAGATGCTTCGCCCAGGGATCCTTGAGAAAGCAGTAAAAAGATTCTTAGTAAGAAAAGGGGACCCATAAGATGCATAAACACTCAAGGTACTAGTTGATGGATAGGAGGTCTCATCACGAGCTGACCAATTATGACCATGGGCATGTAGCGGTATTACACTACCACCTATCTGGTCACCAAACCAGGGTATTAGCTCTTGGTGGCATAGCCAAGAGAAAGGGGGTCTCATCACGAGACAACCTTCTCATTTCCGTGAAATGTTTGTGGATAACGTTGTCACCTCTTGTCATCAAGCTAGGACAGTGGCCCTCAAATTTTACCTTGAAGAAAAAAAGAAAAATATCAAAAGAAATAAAGCTAAGAATAAAAGGCAATAAATGGGCTATGAAACAATTGCATTTATGACAAGGTGAAACTCACCCTCTACAAAGACACCTACATGTAAGACTTTACATTTCCCCGTTATTACATGCACCCCATGCCCAAATACTTACCCTATGCCACCTCTTACACTTACATAAATTGGATTAGATCCCACCTGGAAACACCCCAAACTTAAGAGAGGTTAGCCCAATAGGACACCCTGAGACCTTTTTCAAACCTAACTTGTTAAGTTGCATAACGTCTTTGAGAATTTTTCTGGGTTAATTCTGGGGTTAAGGGGGGTTTGATGCACATGTTTGGGTAATTTAATTACTGGATGTGATTTATATGTTATGATCCCTGTGACTTATGAACCCCTGTAGGGCATATTTTTTTTTGTTGTAGGACATTTCCTAGTGGACAGGTATACATGAGGGAATGATTAGCTTGGACCTTCATGGGGATTAAAGTTAGGGGTAAGAAGAAATTGAATATTTACATCAGGAAACAGAAGGACGTTTTGTTTAGAGGCACCCTGGATAACCTAGACCCAGGGGGACCTTGATCTTCCACATGGACATTGGCCCTTGAGGGAGCTGGACATCACCATCATGATCCTAGATGTCATCCAGATCTAGGGCTTTCATTTTGGAGGCATTTATGAGCCTGGTGGCACGTGTGGGTATCATGTGGGGCCTCTAGAGGCCAAGTGCCCTACATTTTAGGCTCAATGTTCCACCTTTAGGCCTCAATGTCACCTTAGAAGGGCATGACATCACCCTTGGAGGTGTCTTTAGATTCTAATTAAATATGTCAAAATTGAATTTTAATGTAAATTGGCAAGGTCGGCTTTATTTTTGACCTAAAATTAATTAAAGGTCTAAGTTTTGTATAAAGAAACATAAAGTACATTCATTTTTAGGATCACAACTTCTCATACAAGAGAATAGGTCTGAAATTTGTGCCCTATTGAGGGCTACTGGCTGAAATTGTGAGGCACACTCTTGTATGAGGCTATTTTTTGCAACTTGGATCAGTCTTGGAAGTTTTTATGGTGATCTTGCATGGTATTTTCATGATAATTCTTGGCGCAAGTAAGTAAAATCTGCATTTTTTGTCATATACTGAATGTTTTGTGTATGCTTTTATTTGCTCATGCAAGATTATGAAATTGCATGGTATACTTAATGGTTGAAGTAAGGAACTTAAATTGCTACTTTCTTACTTTCTATTTGCCAAGATTTTCATTGAATTGATCTAGTAACTAGTGAAACCCTAGAGCCCTAAATGGCTAGCACTCTAAGGATTTTGACTTTGTTATCTTTGCATAAGTTTTACTCCGTAATAATCCTAAGGAGAGGAAGGTGTTAGGGCCTAGAATTTCCTAAACCCTATCATATTTTTTCTTGAGGTCAATGCATAGGGGGACTTAAGTTACTACTTCTCCTATTCATTTTCCCTATTAGACTTTTGTGCATTATCAAATTTATTTGCAGCCTTAGAAGAAGCCGTCCACTTTGACTACATAATCCCTAGAAGGCACTAGTTCTTTCCTCTCTCTTGTTGAAGGATTGATCAAACACTCAATCACTCTTCTCCTAAACTTTTACTAACTATCTATAACCCTAGTTTAGCCTAGATCACTAACTTATTTGCTGCTGCTATAAATGTTTGCTACAACCATCTAATTGCAACAATTGTTTTGCATACTCAACATTAATTGCTAGCTAATCATTTCAGAAATTGCTTATGACAAGTTATTATCATTCTACTTAGTCAACACTATCTTTTCATTGTCTTTTCAAGCTTTTCCGAGGAGTATTTGTTGCAGCTGTTACATTTTATCAATTGTTGTAAACTTATTAACTGATGCAATTTTATATCAACTAACCATAGAAAGTGGTTGTTGGATTACTNTGAATCAGTAATAGCGTAATTATAATCCTTTTTCTTCAAATTTTATATCAATGTAGATTTATTATCCAATAATGAGCAATAAGAAATAAACAATCACACACATACACAGTACACCAGTGTTTTACGTGGAAACCCAAATCAGGATAAAACCACATAATGCTTTTTCTTATATGTCTTGAAGAATTACATTCATTGGAAGCACCAACTTCCTTTGTTTTCCATCTGCAACTGGAAGGAGGCTCCAACCCCCTGGTTTCTTAGGCTACAACCCGAGGGAAGCTCCAACTCCCCAATTCTTTGGCTACAACCAGAAGGAGGCTACAATCCCCTATGTTCTCTGGCTACAACCACCTATCCTTGCCCCGCTCAACCGCTTTGAAGTAGAAGTAGAATGATGGAACCACTGTCAACCTGTCACTATGAGATATACTGTTGTACAACTGTATCAACCTGTACCACTGCCCTGTATTCAATTTGTACAATTGCCCTGTAATAAATCCGTACCTGAACTGAACATGTATCTACAAAAATACAACAGATACGTGACCTATAGTGATGCATCCCGCGTATGTACACACCCTATCTGTTATGCAACCCTTGTATGCCTTCTGAAACTAGGGTTTCCTTTCACTTGAAAACTTTGACCCTCTGTAACTTCTTTCACATAGATATGTAACCTGTCACTGTATCCAAACTGTAACTGTACCCTGTGTTACACATAAAAAATACTCACTTTGATAGTGTCGCAAGTGTCGTCATTACAAAGGTCGCAAGTGTCGCACTTTGCTTACAATTGTCGCAAGTGTTAAAGAAAGCATACTGCCATCATGCCTATGTCATGCCTATAACGACATGGGAAAGACACTTGAAACACCTCAAACATTTGATTCGGAAGAGGAGAAATGAGTCAGCAGGCTCATGAACCTTTTGCCATCGGAAAACACTAAAAAAACTAAGCTTTTGAAGCAGAGTGCTCCCCTATACCTCTTCTGGGAGCGTTGGTGCTCCCCCTTACACTGTCTGGGAGCGTTATAAATCTCCTTTGGCCCTTTTGAGGGAGCGCTGGTGTCTTTAGGAGTGCTGGCGCCCCCCTTAATCCTAATGGGGAGCGCTGTAGCGCTCTGAGTGCCATTTTGAGGGAGCACTGCCTATTCTGGGCAAAAATTGAGTTGTTGAGATGAATGGGGGAAGCATCTTCTCATTCTTGGAAGGCAGTTGAGCTCAAATCCCTAGTCTAGCCATGATCCTAGGGTAGATCCTCAACTGAAGGAGAAAAATCCTCAACTTCCCCAAGTATATCTCAAGTGGTTAAAGCCTCCCCAAGGCTATATAAGCAAGCTTTCTAATGGTGAAAGGGGACTGGAAAAGGGAGAATCACACCAAACTTATGATCTTATAAGTGGTGCTGGAATAGAGATATTTTGGAAGCAAGAGACCTATGATCTCATAGGGAGCAATCGGTGAAGCTATCATCATTCGGATCGTGGATATTTTGAGCAAGGGTTAGACAAAGGGGACTTGACGAAACTGCTGCAATTCATCTATGGCTGTAAGCAATGTATTGTCCTCATTAATATAATTTGCTTGGCCTGTTTATTTCTAATTCATGTTCAATCTCACATGAATTTGTCTCTTTAGTAGATAGACCTATTTCGAGCTAATATCAATAGAGTAGGAAGTGGTTGTACTGTTGTTTGTCTATAGGGATCATCGAGGAGCGAAAGATTGGAGCTCAACTCGGAGCGTGCAGGGACAAACACGGGTAAAAGGTACTTATTTTCTCCTTCCTTCTCACACACTAGTCCACCTAGATCTAAAAGGAAGTCAGTTTCCACGTTAAGCGTCTTCTTTCTTAAGAGTTAAGAGTCTAGCTCTCAAGAGGAGATCTACCTGTTCGCAGGGAGATTTTCCTTCAACAGAAACTGGTGACTCCACTGGGGATCGAATCAAACTTTTAGTTTTGATCTTCCTCATAGACCTTGTATTACCCTTTTTTGTTTTCAGACCTTGTTCACCCCATTTATCTGATTTCACTTGTTGATTGATTCTTTATCCCATCACACTCAACTTGACTGTCGAAATTTGATCAAAATTTTGGGTTTTTGGACATTTTTATGAGTTTTTTGAGCCTGGCATCCCCCTGACCATGTTAGCAGAGCGCCGACACTCCCTGTAAGTGTTAGACATAGCTTTATAACGCTCTGGTGGCCCTTATACCAGAGTGCCAACCCTTTTTTGCCCAAAATCTCTTAAAAAATTCCAATTTTTGGAGGTCCAAACCTTGTTTTTTTTGCTTGCTGAGTTGCTTTATGATTCAATGATTCTTCCTTTGACCTGTGACATGCCTTGTATTGAGAAGTAAACACCTTTTTGGTCATATTTTATTCCCTTCTCCCTTATTTTTGAGTTTTTTCTGTTGAGAGCATGAAATCAATCCGCTGCTTTCTTCTCTCCTATCCGACTGAGCGAGAACTTTAGTGAAGGACACCAGAAGTCTGTGCCTCTTCTCATTTGGTTCTTTGAGGTCATCTTGTCCAATATCTTTCTCCTTCCTTTTGAATTTTTTAGTTTTCTTTCTCTTGTTTGATCACAAGAAGTGTGTGTTGTTTGTGCTTGTCACAGGGTAGTTGGCAGGACAAGTTTTTCATTGAATTGATCATCATTCGCATGAAAACGACAAAAAGTACATCTTAATGATTAGTTTGCATTTCTAAAATGTTGTAACATCATATTGGATTTGATTGAGAACAAAATTGATTGAGGGAATTCCTTATCAAGTGTTTGATAGTGAAAACGACTCTTCCTCTTTCCCTTAAATAGGTATTCATTGAAAAGAAATGATTTCTTATCATATTTCATGCATATTTTTGGGAATTGAGTCATCATTCCATCAGTTTCACTTTCGTACACCCTCTGAGTAAACAACAACCATTAAAATCAACACTTAACTAAAATTTATCAGACTTTTTACATATTTGTTAGCAAACCTACATTAGTTTAAGGTGTAGGGCTTTGGAATAGGTTGAAAGGATAACTTTCCAAAGCTATCGAACAAACTTAGTATCTTGCGGTAGGGAGAGTCAAATCCAATTGTCGTATTGGTTTGCTGGGATCCCCCTCTCACACAGGGGTTACACACGAGGTCGCATTCGGGTGAGTTACAGAGATTATCCCTCCGTGGTTCAACTTTTTGTAGTGGTTGTATCGTATATTGGGGGTCACTGGAAGGTATACCCACGATTATGTGTGGGAGCCTTTCGGGTTGATTTCAGACTTGTTATCCTGCCCATACGTTCCGACTGGACTGTCGACTGTACCCGCCCAGGGGCTGACTACGAGTTGGTGACCTTAGTAGCCACAATATTTAGGGTCTCACACAAGGTGACGGTGAAGGGAAGTCTCACTGTACCTGGAA
>ML780137.1:1262580-1280981 GCA_009831015.1 Picea engelmannii | reverse complement strand
TCCTGGGAGTACCAATGGAGGAACCCCTTCTCCTGGGGAACCTTATACCTTTCCTTCATTTGGAAACTTTGGTCCTCCATATGTTGCCACACTGAGTCTTCCAGGACTCACTATTGGATTACCAGTTTGGTTGTTCCCCACTTTGATGATCCCGAATCCTCCCAATGTTTCAGTTGCACCTAATACTTTAGATGTCGGTACACCACCCACACATCAACCTCACGTTGAATTTTCTCCTTCTTCGCCCATTAAGTCTCCTTCCATTTCCCCTTCTTCGTCTAGTGAAATCTCTAAAGCAAGTAGCCAGGTTGATCAGAAGAAGAAGAAACAAAAAGAGAAGAAGAAGAAGAACCCAAAAAGGACAAAGGCCCCAATAATATCAGATGTTGGCTCTAAGAAACTAGTTATTGTTAATAGTACTGGGAGTGTTGATGAGGTCAACAAGATTAAAATGAAGAATCCAAAACCAAAATTCCCTTGCAGCCTTTGTAAGGGTGACCACTTTCTGAGGGATTGCCTCGGTCTTACCCAGGTCTTAGAAATGTGGTCCTCCACGTCATCAGCCTCTGTCGGTCATGTCGATGATACCCCATCAACTAGTGATGTTCAGGTTGGTAAGAAGAAGAAAATTGTCTAGTTCCCTTGCATGTTATGTAAAGGTAATCATTACTCTCATCTTTGTCCTCGCATGGACGAGGCTTCTTTTCTTTTGGAAAAACTTCAACTTCCAAAAGGTTATCATAAGCTTTCCTCTGACCCATCATTGGTTGATGGACTGGTCAATCCGGTTCCATCCCCGATCAGTCCGGTTGATCAGGTGGTCAATCTAGTTTCCTCCTCGATTGAACCACAAACCCAAGTAGCTGATCCAGTTCCATCATCGATCAACCCCGCTCTTCATCAAAAGAGTGACACCAAATTGGTTGATCTGTTTTCATCCTCGGTCGATTCCACTCTCCCGTTAGAGAGTGACACCAAAGCGGTCGATCCGTTTCCACCAGTCGATCCCATTCTTCCCTTGGAGAATGAAACTCAAGTGGTCGATCCAGTTTCTCCATCGGTCGATCCCATTCCTTCATTGCGAAATGTCAATGTGATTGATCCAGTACCTTCCTCGGTCAGTCCCACTCTTCCTCTAAAGAGTGCTAAAGTGGTCTATCCAAGTCCACCATTGGTTGATCCGATCCAATCATCGGTCGATCCTACTCCCCTTCTAGAGAGTAAACCCGATACTGCCCATGTTTTTCTCGTTAATACAGACTCTACCGTGCTGGGGGGCATTCCTCCTTCTCCTATGAAACCCCCTCCAAGTACTAAAGCCATCCTTTTTGATTGGGGTGTGCTAACTGGACCTCGTCTTCCCTCTCACATTCCTTTCCAGATTACAGTACAAGTTCATGGTCGAGACGTTCCTCAAACGCTGATAGATGAAGGTGCGTCCGTTAGTATTTTGTCTTCTATTGCTTGGTACACTTTGGGTTGTCCGCAGCTTGCACCGGTTACATAGAATCTGTTAGCTTTTAACAAGAGAACTAGTCAACCTTTAGGGATCCTTCCTCAGTTTCCTGTAACTTTGGGAGGGAAAACTGTCTTTAGCGATGTCATGGTAGTCCGAGACCCCTTGGATTTCGCTTTACTCCTTGGGCGGGATTATGTCTATGCCATGAAATCTATTGTATCCACTCTTTTCCATGTGATATCTTTCCCTCACGATGGAAGAATTATGACTATTGATCAACTTTCATTCATCGACCCCGACTGGGTTACCTCCCTAAGTGGTTCTTATATGCAGACAATATCACCCTCGCCGCATGTCAATTATGTGGCATTGTCTCCCATGACCTCAACTTCCGATGATTTGGATCCGGTAGTTGACATGGTGATTTCTTCGGTAGGATTATTGGAGCCTGATCTCCTTACTCCTATCGCGGCCCTCGACATGTGTTCCTTCTCGAGTGATTATCTTCCATCCAACGAAGATCTCCTGGAGGCCATGACCACGTTTTATCCATTGACATGGTACCCTTCTAGAGTATTATCCTCTCGGAATCCATGATCCGGACGAAACCACGAGCATAGTTTCTCTTCTCTGTGGCAAGCTTGTTAAAAAATGAAACAGAGGCCTTGAGAATAGTTCTTTTCCTGCGTCAAGCTCGTTAAAAAATGAAATAGTCACCTCTCTTGAACCTTCTTTTAATCCACCCTTCTCCTTTTTCTCCTATCCTAGAGAAATTGGTGATGACCTTAGAGCCGGTGAATGAATCGAAGCTTGGAGGGCATGCCTCCAGCCTTTGATGATATTTTTGGAGTTAAGCCACTAGCTTTCATGCTGGGGGCATACCGAGCTTAATCTTTGTTCTTTCTCATGCTCGTAAATAGATGAGAATGCATCCGGGTAGAATTTTATCTCTTTTTCGGACTTGTATGGACACATGAGAAAGGAACCCCCTGGATTCATCTTTAAACTCTTTTTAGACTCTCTAAATATGAAAAGATCGTCGAGTGATCTTGCTTCCTTTCACGCTCGTTAAAAGGTTCGAAAGGGCGTCTTTCGAGTGGTAGTTTATCTCTTTTTCGGCCTCGTGAGACTAACTGTACGAAAAAGGAACTGGGAGAGTTCTCTTTTAAGTATTTTTCCAGACTCTATAATCATGAAAAACCTTCGAGTTTTCTGTCTTTGGACTCGCTAAAACAAACATCGACAGGCCCATACGGGACCGAACCCTTACTTCTTCCAGTTCATTAAACACAAGAAGAGGAACTTACCGAAGGTGAGTTATATCGAGCATGTGTTACCCTCCTCGAGCTCGTTAAATTAAAAAGAGGTACTCGTCTATCTGGATGGGGGAAAAATTGAAAGAAGCAAGCCAAGCAGTTTTTTGAGAACATTACCAAGTAATTCTTAGAGTCGCCCTTGAACACGACACTTTGTCTTTTGCACGCATTTTAATTTGTTGAACCTCTGTACTGATCCAATCCTTTGAGTTTCTTTCACTCCTTTGGGTCGCCTGACATAAGTCACAGCATCCACTGCATCATAAAGTTTTGGTCCATGTCATGTTTCTGCTGTCGTGCCTCAGTGTTCAAGGGAAGTATCCGCCTTGAGAGTCAGCCATCACAAATATCTTGTCTCAATACCTGTGTCAGTCCATGTTCATTTGATCTACCAATTACATCTCTATGTCCGTTTCATGTCGTTGATGGGGGATACATCAAGGCCCTCCTTCGACGAGTCTATTCCTGTCGACTTCAACACATTATCCAGAAACTAGGCTTAGAAACCAGTTAGTACTTTGGGACCTGCATGCCTCAATGGCAGGCCTCCTCACATCCGACAATGGGTTTACATCACTGACCTTTGATCGGATGATTCCATGGATGTTTGACTCCAGCTCATCCATTCACATTCGTTGGAATGTACTAGAGTAACTTGGGAATCATTGACATTAATGATGATCTCCCTCGCACTTGTTAATGGTTTACATCATTGATCGGTAATCAAGTGGTTTCTTCCATGTTCGACATCAGGACATCTATTCACATGGTTAGATTCGTACTACATCAGGATCGATTAGAAGACCCTGGGTTGAGTGATCACTTTGATATGTACTTTGCCTAGGTGTGAAGGAGTTTCTCTTGAACAATGACACATATACTGTTACATAGATCCACTTTGTATTGGTCGTGGCTATGTCTTGTCATCTCATAGATCCACTATGTATTCTTTGTGGCTACGATCAATTCATGTCATAAGAGTATAGATCCACAGTGTATTTTCAGTGGCTATACCTTTTTATCAATACAATTATGGATCCACAGTGTATTTTATGGGGGCCATATCTTGCAAGTCTTGATCACCCAAGCATAGGTATGCCTGCCTTGGGTTTGAAACATGTCATTATATTTGTTGGATGTTTGTGTGCAGGTTTTGTCAGGTTCTCTGCGTCTATACCCTTGATTGAAAGTCTACAAAGCATTTCAGTCATCAATTCCTGTCTTCTAACTTCATACTTTGGGGGGCAATCTGTTACACATCAAGAATACTCACCTTGATAGTGTTGCAAGTGTCGTCATTACAAAGGTCGCAAGTGTCGCACTTTGCTTGCAAGTGTCGCAGGTGTTAAAGAAAGAATACTTCCATCATGCCTATGTCATGCCTATAACGACATGGGAAAGACACTTGAAACACCTCAAACATTTGATTTGGAAGAGGAGAAATGAGTTAGCAGGCTCATGAACCTTTTGCCATCCGAAAACACTAAAAAAACTAAGCTTTTGAAGGAGAGCGCTCCCCTATACTTCTTCTGGGAGCGCTGGTGCTCCCCCTTACACTATCTGGGAGCGTTATAAAGCTCCTTTGGCCCTTTTGAGGGAGCGTTGGTGTCTTTAGGAGCGCTGGCGCCCCCCTTAAGCCTACTGGGGAGCGTTGTAGCGCTTTGAGTGCCCTTTTGAGGGAGCGCTACCTATTCTGGGCAGCAGTTGAGTTGTTGAGATGAATGGGGGAAGCATCTTCTCATTCTTGGAAGGCAGTTGAGCTCGAATCCCTAGTCCAGCCATGATCCTAGGGCAGATCCTCAACTGAAGGAGGAAAATCCTCAACTTCCCCAAGGATATCTCAAGTGGTTAAAGCCTCCCCAAGGCTATATAAGCAAGATTTCTAATGGTGAAAGGGGACTGGAAAAGGGAGAATCACACCAAAATTATGATCTTATAAGTGGTGCTGGAACAGAGATATTTTGGAAGCAAGAGACCTATGATCTCATAGGGAGAAATCGGTGAAGCTATCATCATTCGGATCGTGGATCTTTTGAGCAAGGGTTAGACAAAGGGGACTTGACGAAACTGCTGCAATTCATCTATGGCTGTAAGCAATGTTTTGTCCTCATTAATATAATTTGCTTGGCCTGTTTCTTTCTAATTCGTGTTCAATCTCACATGAATTTGTCTCATTAGTATATAGACCTATTTCGAGCTAATATCAATAGAGTAGGAAGTGGTTGTACTGTTGTTTGTCTACAAGGCTCATCGAGGAGCGAAAGATTGGAGCTCAACTCGGAGCGTGTAGGGACAAACACCGGTAAAAGGTACTTCTTTTCTCCTTCCTTCTCACACACTAGTCCACCTAGATCTAAAAGGAAGTCAGTGTCCACGTTAAGCGTCTTCTTTCTTAAGAGTTAAGAGTCTATCTCTCAAGAGAAGATCTACCTGTCCGCAGGGAGATTTTCCTTCAACACCCTGTGCATGCATCCTCATACATAACCTCTACTCAAGGAAAGTATGTCTCTCTCTAGTCATGTTCCATATAGGTATGTGTAATCATGAACAAGTATAATATCCCTCACATGATCTTAGTCATCAACCCTTTCTGATATTCAATTTTTCAATACATCAATAAATACAAGATCTCAACCATGTACCATAAAAACTCTTAGCCATATGCCAAAAAATACAAGATGTGCCTCAACAAGAAGTATCAATGATAAATATACCAACATTGTATTTCTGTAGATCTGACTTATATAGAAGATCCCATGTAGCCACTAGTCTCTCTAGGGAGAATCCTTAAATCTCCATTGCCATTCCTCATGCATACATCAAAATCCAACTATTCATAGAAATAAGACATACGTTTTGAACCAATGGATGGATCTGATGTATCTGAGCACTCTAGACCTTCCTGGGAACTTGATATCAGAATCTAGAACCTCTGCACCTTCATCTTCTCAAGTTTCATGGCTTTATCAACATGTACTCACCCTATACACAGTCAACCCATGTACATACTCACCCTATACACAACCAACCCGCGTATACCTTCAATGTATATGCACCCTATACACAGACAACCCGCGTATGCCTTAGAAAATGGGGTTTTCTGTGAATCCAAGAATTTTGCCGTCAACCCTTCATGCTACCTCAGACGTTCACCACTTCAAATGTATCCACACATATTTACAAGAAGCTTTACACAAGAAAATAGATATACAAAATGTACAAGTGTGTACTTAACGAGGGAGCTTTGCCTCTTATTTGTATCTTCAAGTAGCATTACACTTTCCTTATTTTAGGGCTTCTTCTTTTAAAATAAATTCTTTTGCAAAGCACTTTGACCCTTGGGGGATTCTATAAGACTCATGAGGAGTTCTCCATATTCATATGGTCATAACTCTCTAACCGTGAGGAGTTATGTGACGTTCCACATACCACCAAAAATGGCATGACAAGCACTATCCATCTATGATAGTTTCACTGAAAAATTCACCGTCCTTCATCTCATTATTCCACAATTAAGCATGGGTTCTCTCACTCTGCAAAGCGTCTTCCCATGAGGACTTTCACCATAAGGGGACCAATTTGGAGTTCATCCATATTTACTTCTTATCAACCATGACAAAAAAATAATGAGTCATCTTTACATCAAACAATCTTGGGTCCATTACCCAAACCTTTGTGCTATGTGGCTTTCTTCAAGGGTTGACATCAATGACAACCAACCTTAATCAACAGTGGTCAACTAACTCAAGTAAAGAGTTAACCTTAGAAGGTGGTCAATTAACTCAATGAGAATTAAACCATGGGTATAAAGAAAAAAGGAGGGCGCCTCACTCCTCATTCATGTCATTTTCACTTTTGCATCTTGATCTCTTGAGCTCTTGAGCTAAGAACATTTTGAGGGTTTTGGGAGAAAAAACCTAGAGATTAGCTCAATGGTGAAAGATTCCACCTCCTCTGGTCCAATATGGGTAACGGAGGTGCAATATCCCTCCCCCACCATTCTACAACAACTATAGGTTACTCATCCATTGGAGAAGAGAGGGAATGCACAATTTCTTGGGTTTTCGAGCAGGAGGGTACACTTGTTGAAGAACAACTATTCGATCTGGAGAGAGGAGGAGGTTTTGGAGGCCAAAACCTATTGGGATCTGATTCCTCCGCCTTTCCTAGCCCATTTTGGAGAGGTTTTCTTTGGCATATTATTGTTGGGAGCTTGGCATGATTTCCAGTGAAGGCGGGTGCACTGTAGAAGGGAGAGCCATTCATTTGAGGTACCATAACATCTCCAATCAACACAATACTCAACCAAGGGGTTTGTCTCCCCCGATCTATTGTTCTATTGATTTTGGAGGGGTTTGGAGGCCTAGAAGAGGAGGGCCTAAATATGGGTAAGCTACAACGACAGGGAAGTGTTCAACTCATCCATGGATAGTAGATCTAGTCACTGAAGGGAAATAAATTGATCTTGTCCTTTCCCTCATGAGTTTGTGGTGCCTTTGGAGGTTATTCTCTTCCATCTTTGAGCTTATTGGAGAAACCATCATTCCAACTTGATTATTCTTTATATATCTATCCAGATCTGTAGATCTATTGTATCAGGACGACTCTATTATCTAAATAAAGGTCAGATATGAAGTTGTTGCTATTCCATTGCATTGTATCTCTTGTATCTTTCTATTTGATGTGATTATTGTCATTCTTCTATCATTTGCACACTATAAAACTTCACATAACCCTTCCAAGCAAGGAGCAACTTGGGAACATTACAATACTGTTATGATTTGATATATTTTTCCAAGTTTTATAGTAGCCCTAGTCTTTTTCTTCATTTTTTGTGTTTGGGGATCCACTTGAGCCTTGAATTAACTTGGAAAACCTCTTAGATTGACCTCGATCCTCATCTCTTCAAATCTGGAAATTGCTTTGTCTTACCACCTTAACTTTATCTATCTTACTTCATTGGCGATTGATTAAGTAGCTAACCGAGAGGCCCTATACTTGATTATGTCTTGCCTAGGGATTCTTGGAGGCTACTAGGGAAGCCTCCCTTACGTTGGATTTCACTCTTTCACTAAAAAGAGAGAAGTTGTTGCATAGGTGACATTTTCCGATGTTCCACTAGTCTTGTGTCTTGTGAAGGCTTTTCACTTGGTGCTAGATTGTGTGGTGATAGGTACAACCCAAGTCCTATTGGAAGGCTTACTTTGGTTGCAATTTAAGCATATCTAAATGTAATTTTTTACTTGTTTTTGCATGGAAGGCCAAAACAAGTACTTGTAATGAATATAAAATACATAAATAAACATTACATGACAATTATTAACAATACTAATAAATTAATAAACTAAGAGACAACCCTTCACCTTCATGACTACTCAATGCATATAAACATACCGTTAGAAGGATTATTGTATGAATCAACTCATTTGATTTATTATCAATTATATATATTTATATCCTATATGGATTTCAATTTTAATATTTTCTCGTATATAAATTATTGTTCGTTACTTTGGTATTAGAGCTCAACTTGGGTCAATATTGTGGTGTTACTCATGTTTGACCTTTGGTAAAAGTTTGTTGCCTTTGGCAACAAAATCGTTCGTTAGCCTTTGACCATTTTTTTTAAAACTAAATAATTAATCTACTGCAAAGAAAATTTGAAGGAATATTAGAATCAGAAAATCAATAAGATTAACTGCGAAAAAAGCTAAAAACATAACAATATTGCGTGAAAAAAAAAATATAGTAGAATTAACAAAAGAATAAATTCTTCCTATACATACACAAACTTGGAAAATCCACCAAATTCTGTTCAAAGTACTCAAGAAATGAGAGTTGTGTAAAAAAAGCATTGTTGGATCACTTGTTGGACACTATTGTGAAAGAAACATTGTGGATGCATAAACTTCTAAAGTACAAAACAAGCAGAATATAATTACCAACTTGACAAGAACTACAATCTCAAAATGAGAACTCAAGCTTGAAATACCCATATTTTTGTTGATATTATGGTAGCTGCGGGAGGTATTTACCTCCACGTGTGAACCTGACAAGAATAGAAGACTCTAGGAAGCAAGAGAAACCCTAATGATTTGGCTAATAACCCTAGAAGACTTGTTGGCTCAAGAAGATAATATGTATTAGGTTATTAGCCTCCAAGAGAAGAAGTTGGGCAGAAGAATTAATATATACTGAACAGACAGGTACCCAGAAGGAGAAGTCGGCCCCAGTAAGTCTGCCAGAACCACTATAAATACAGGGTGCCAGTCTCTCATTTGACACATCTCAGCAGTTGAAGAGAGCCAGTTCTACGCAGTGCAGTTGTAGTCTTGTGCGCAGGTTTGGAGGAGAGTTGTCGTTGCAGCTGCTGCAGCTAGCAATTACGCTTGGACTATCTCTTGGATAGGGTTTGGACTATCTGATTATCTCTTTTTGATGCACTATCCTTGGGGAAATGTGCACTACCCTTTGTTTGGCTATCTAGCCTAGGGTTTTCTTCCAGAGTGATTCTATGTCAAGGTTAAGGTGCTCGGAGGGTGGCTTCGGCCTATGGTTAGGTGACAAGGGTATTGTCAATGGTAAAATGAGCACACAATCTTTCATATTATAACAGGTTATGGGCCCACACCTCCTTCATTCAGTCTAAATGCTGGAAGGAAGCATAGCGGCTAGGATATTGAGCTCGCTGAGGAATTGCTGCTAGGGTTACTAGCAGGAGCAGCTTCCAAGACACTGCAGCTAGGGTTATTGGCAGGTGCAATTGCAGAAACCCTAATCCTCTTGTTGAGGCACCTTAAGTGAAGGGATTGACCTAATCTCTGGATAGATCAGTGCACCCTAGCCCAACGCATCTCTTGGTACTCTCAGAAAGGCAAGACGTGAAGTTTGAATTTCTGGTCAAATCTAGGGTTGACCAAGTCAAGTAGCCATGACTTAATCTATGAAGTCAGAGAACAAGTTAGATGGAGACTCTAACTTCAAAGCGTGGAAGAAAAGGATTGAACTCATCCTTGCCAAGAATAATATACTGGATATTGTGAAAGGAAAGATCGTGAAGCCAGAGTTTGAAGAAGGAAAAGAGAAGGAACCACAGAACGTTGCAGCTATGGAGAAGTTCAAAGACAATGATATCAATTCTATGATTATCATAGTGGAATCCATAAAATACCACTTGATACCCTATATCTCCCATCTTGACTTATCAAAGAAGATGTACGATTCCCTAACAAATCTCTTCTCAGTCAAAAACATTGGACAAGTAATGAGTCTGAAGAATGAGCTCCATGACATAAAGATGAATGATGATGACAACATAGCATCATACTTTGTGAGAATATCTCATTTAAGAGATCAACTACAAGCTATTGAAGAGATCATCTCAGAGAAAGAGTTGGTAAACATAGTACTCAATGGTCTTCCTAAGACGTGGGATGCATTTTTCGCAAGCATGAACACAAGAAAGGAGTATCCGACATTTGAAGAACTTTGGACTTTCTATGCTCAAGAAGAATCAAGGATCAGTGCAAAAGATAAACCCAAAAGAAGTACGATAATCAATCCTTCACAACAAGATTCAAGAACTTCAAGAACAAAAGAAAGTTTGGTTCAAGGAGGAAGCCAAATCAAGAGAAAGACATTTCAGAAGTACAATGCTTCAATTGTCGAAAGTATGGTCATGACAAGATTCATTGTCCCGAGGTAAAGAAAAGGAAGGAGAAACACTAAGCATCAATTGCCGAAGAAAAGGAACCTACAAAGAAGACTAAGCAGGATGGAAGAGATTTCTTCTTCTAAAGGTAACAAAACTCTTCTTACTTCTTGTACATATCTTGTTTGCATAATCTTTGTACATATCTTGTATATCTATCTCTTGGAAGATAATGTGTTCCAAGAAGAAATATACCTATGGAAGAACAACAAGATAATAATGGATATCATTAGATAATACACATGAAAAGGATGAAATACAAATCATGTGGAAGCTATTGCAAGATAAGCCGAATCAATCATGAAGAGACTTAGAAGAAGCAAAGACAGAAATAAGTCAACAATCGAGAGGAAATTGGAAGAAGACTTATGACGTTTTGTAGAAGACAACAAGACGGAAGCGTGGACTCTGTTAGACAAGAGATCCAATTATATATTGTAGAAGACAATAAGGATGAAGATGGAAGCGTGGACTCTGTTAAACGGAGGGAGCCAATTATATGCACTCATACATGAAGCAAGGATTAGAAGGGAGCTAATCCTATGATCCATTGAAGATGATGAAGTATATATCCATGATATCAGCCATGAAAGACAGTACATATTCTTCAAACAAAAGCCTTAATGTATTCATGGTTGTCCATCCACATCCGTGATCCTATGATGGAATCTTTAGGGCATGGAATCTATAAGAAACTCCATGGACCCAAGAATCTAAAGAAAAACATGAAGAAGAACATGAAGACTCCAAGAAAGAAAGAGAAGCCAGAACAACCAGTCATTGTATCGAGAATCGCAAGATTACCAACCTGATATGAACTCACTAAAAGAAATCAAGTAGAGGAACTGAAAGTCATGATGAAGAACAATGTATGGAAGACTTATGAATGAAAGCATTACGAGATCTAGAACTAGAGGTTCTCCTAGATGGAGGGAGAAGACTATGATGATTACTTGTTCCATTAAACCACACTTATCTCCACATGAGTCATTATATCATCCGCAACATCCATGAGTTGGAATTCTACATCAAATGAATGCAGAGAATGTTCTCCAGAGAAATTGAATAAACAACGTATGAAGAGCAATCTCAAGACTTTGAGGCATACCAGAAAGAGACCCTTGTATGCAGATAGAAGAATATAACTTGGTGGAGAACCTCCAGTGCACAGCAAAAGCGTGGTGAAGATTTTCTATAACATCAATATGATTACTCAAAAGATCAGATCTCATGATGACAGAGGAAGTGCCACATGGATATGTTCCAGTTTTTCCAACAATGATATACTCTATTATTCAGAACTACATGAAGCCTTCACAGTGTTCCAGACTAAAGTACATTTGAAATCAAGCATTACATTATCCATGATGAAGTCCAGAAAGGAGAAAGTGGTTCTCCAATACATATCTCCATAGATGAGCAGATAAGCACACATTTTGGTAAATATTCTATCCAAGATGAAAGAGTTTGCGTACTCAAGCTGGAGCTCGTGGAAACGACTTCCTTATTCAAAAAGGAAGAGATGACTCCCAGATTGGGAGGGATCACTAAAAATATTATTGAAGACATTCATTTTCAAGATTGAAAAATAGTCCATCTTGGACAGATGCTTTCCTGTTCGGAAAGTGGATTGAGATTTCTGACGGACAACGATTTCCCATTGTGGTTAACATGGGAAATGGTCTAGATTGCTAATGTATCATAGACAATGACTTCCCATTGTGGTTAACATGGGGAATGGTCTAGGGAAATCTCTCTTCTTGAGGGTTACTCAAGAAGACTGGCCCACCTCGTCGAACAGTGATTTCTCATTGTGGTTAACATGAGGAATGGTCCGTTTTGGAGGTTGATATAGGACAATCTTTTCCTCTTGTGGTTAATAGAGGAAATGGTCCAGATAGTCATTCCTTAGGGTTTATACATTCTCTCCAGGGTGCACTTTGATTAGTGTAGGAGGAATGGCCCAGGGTGGGGAATGGTCCAGGCTCAACAATTAGGGACAGTCATTCCTTAGGGTTTATACATTCTCTCCAGGGTGCACTTTGATTAGTGTAGGAGGAATTTCCCAGGGTGAGGAATGGTCCAGGCTTAGAAATCAGAAGCAATCATTCTTCCTTGTTTGAGAAGAATAGGGAAGATAGCCCATTGTTGATGTTCTACATTGAGGGTAGATATTCTTTCAGATCTCACAGATGTGAGTGAAAGATTGGCCCAGATGATTCAGTTTATATCATAACATTGTTTCTGTGCAGGTTGTTATCAAATGTTTGTTATGAAGATTGTATGACAGTAGATGTATACTACTGTGGTGGATATGTTCCACTGTTCGTGACTATACATTGTTGATCAAGTACTTATGTGTTACTTGGTGTGGTAGTGTATCAATGGATTGTAGTTATGTACTACTATGGATAGACACAGTTGTGTTCTATTTTTTTTTGATTGTATTGAAGACTATCGATAGTTTATTGGAGATAATCATCAGCCAGACGAATGATGAACATAGATTTTCTAGACGAAAAATGGTTCAGAGCATTTACTTTTCTAGACTAGAAGAATGGCTCTTGTATCACTCTGTGGAGTGAGCATCATGTCTGATTACTCAGATAGAGTATGGTTTCGAGAGATGATGTAGCTGATGGTGATGATGGTGCTCATGATCTAGTCTATACAACTATGTTGATGCTACCAGGTGAATGGTATGTATTTGTGCTCAAGACCATTACGTGTAATACCTCCCTCGCTAGGAGGGAGTGTTGATATTATGGTAGCTGCGGGAGGTATTTACCTCCACGTGTGAACCTGACGAGAATAGAAGATTCCGGGAAGAAAGAGAAACCCTAATGATTTGGCTAATAACCCTAGAAGACTTGTCAGCTCAAGAAGATAATATGTATTAGGTTATTAGCCTCCAAGAGAAGAAGTCAGCCAGAAGAATTAATATATACTGAACAGACAGGTACCTAGAAGGAAAAGTTGGCCCTAGTAAGTCTCCCAGAATCACTATAAATATAGGGCGCCAGTCTCTCATTTGACACATATCAACAGTTGCAGAGAACCAATTCTACACAGTGCAGTTGCAGTCTTGTGCACAGGTTTGGAGGAGAGTTGCCGTTGCAAATGCTACAACTAGTAGTTACACTTGGAATATCTCTTGGGTAGGGTTTGGACTATCTGATCAACGCTTTGTGATGCGCTATCCTTGGGGAAAGGTGCGCTACCCTTTGTTTGAATATCTAGCCTAGGGTTTGCTTCCAGAGTGATTCTCTGTCAAGGTTAAGGTGCTCAGAGGGTGGCTTCGGCCTATGGTTGGGTGACAAGGGTATTGCCAATGGTAAAATGAGCACACAATCTTTCATATTCTAACAATTTTTGAGTAAAAAATGTTAGCTTTTTAGCTCGGGAGGTACTCTGCATGTGTGTCTTGTATGCGGAAGTTAGCTTGTACCTACACTACTAGACACTTGAATTTGTAATGGATTTTTATAAAGTTTTGATAAAGTGGTTCTTTTATTAAAGTGACTTTTTAATAAAATGTACCTTCTAATATTAAAGTGATTTTATTTCATAAAGTGCACTTATGTTGTAAAGTGAAAATGTACTTTAATATTTTAAAGTGATTTATTTTGGAGGGAATGTATCATGACCCTTGATCTTGTAAATGCAAGATTAGATCTTGGTCATTAGATCTAGGGCTGGAGAAGGTGAAGGGTCACTTTCAGATTATAAGAGACCGCATTGGGTAGTGTGCAAGACACATTAAGGAAGAGTTTGAGTGAGATTTTCGAGTAAGCTTGAGAGAGGGAAGTTAGGGAAGAAAAGAGGGCACATTTCCCAAGATATATTGGGCACAAATCCCAAGGGAACATTTCTGTTTGAGTGTTGAGTTATTTTTCTGTTGCTGGAGGCCGTATTGTATGGATCCTTATAATCCCTGCATCAAGGGGAAGAGGGAATTGAAATCAAGGGAGCATTGACATGATTTTCAAGGTTGTTTTGAGTATTTTTCTTGCTGTTGGGATATACAGATTAGTCTGTACATCAGACTGAGGGCACACTTTTCAAGGTGCATATTTCTGGGTAGGCCATACAATAGTACAAACTTGGCATGTTTTTTGAGGTAGAATTTTGGGGGATGTTTTAGTGTGTTGTAAGTGGATTTGTCTTGCTGTAAATTGTATTTATTGTTGCTGATATGTACTTTCCTAAAGCTGAATAATAAATCTCTCTCTCTCATTGGGTTTCCCCACATTGGGGTTTTCCCTGACATTGCCTAAATTTTCTGAGTTTTTCTGAGTTTAATGGTTGTTGTTCATTGTGTTTAATCCGCTGCAAAATTTCTTAGCAATGTGTATTTCTTCTTATGGTAATTTCTGAATGTGGGTTTAGATATTTCAGAGTTCATAGAAGACAATTATCTCTAGGTTGCTAAGTGTATGAAAAAATTATTTACTTGCTGATTTTGTCATTAAATTTATACATGGTATCAGAGCTTGGGCTCTGAGTGACAATGAACAATGAGATTTTTGGGGAAGGGTTGAAGGGGGAAATATGTTGTTTGTTTTTCTTTGAAAAATGACATGGAATATGGCTACATGCAGTAGATTTGAGGATCGGTTGGATGGCATTTCCGACTATTTGTAGTGGAAGGTCTAGATGTCAGTTGTTCTCAAGGAGAACAAGATTTGGAACTATGTCAGTTCTGTTGTTGTGGCTCCCACAACATATCCTGTTTCTTTGGATTTGCATGAGGTCAAGGAGGCCAAAGCTCAGAGGATTATTCTAGATGGGGTGAAGGACCATCTTATCCCACACTTGGTTGAGAAGAAGACAACCCAAGAGATGTGGGATTCACTTAAGAACTTATTTGAGGCGAAGAATGAAAACCAAAAGATGGCCTTGAAGGATAAACTGCATGATACCAAGATGGGTAACGGGGAGAGCATGTCTTCTTATCCTACCTAGGCTTCTCAAGTGAAAGATGAGCTGGATGCAGTTGGGGAGGTCATATCAGATTCAAATTTGGTGAGGATAACCTTGAAAGGATTCACTAAGGAATGGAAAGTCTTCGTGAAGTGTGTGGTGGGTCATGAGCATCTTCCAGATCAGAGTAGACCGTGGGATGATTTCACTCAGGAGGAGATCCGAGAAGGATCTCAGAGTAGTGGATAGAAGACAAATGGAGCTGATGAGAATGTTTCTCTTGCTGTAAAGAGAAAGAAGAAAGGAAGTTTCAAGAGGGACTTGAGTAAAGTCAAATGTTATTGTTGTAACTAGTTGGGGCACCTTGCTTCTCATTGTCCTGAGAGGAAGAAGAAGAAGAAGGAACATTAGGGGCCTGAGACAACTACTACAACAACCATAGAGGACTTTGCTTCCAAGTATGGCATGGAGTTTTCTTTGGTTACTCTAGTATCTAGTGTCGGTAGTGGAGGATTTGGGGGTGATATCAGATGGATTGTTGACAGTGGAGCCTCTTGTCACATGATGGGAATTTGGCGAGTATTATTTATTATCATAGAGACAGGTCCTGATCGACTGGTGGAGAGTGAAGGAGGTATGGCGTGAGCTATACGTGGATTTGGAAAGGTTATATTTCGACTCGAGTATGGAGGATTCTTGGATCTTGATGGAGTTCTCTTTGTTCGAGGGTTAAGGGTTAACTTTCTCTCAGTCTCAGCCTTGGAGGATGCTGGATATTGTACATTGTTCAAGAGGGGACATGTATTTATCTATAGGGAGGGAGTGGACCTGGTGGAACCACAACTGATTGGTGATCGGGTGGGCAGGTTGTACATGTTGCGAGAAAAACCTTCCAGATATGATTCAACGTCGGATGAGGAGCAGGAGGTTCCTGAGACCGCGATGGGCCCAAGGATTCAATATCACATTCTTAGAGAAGAGAGGGAGTCTCTTCTGAGCACCGACAAGAGGCTCAACTGGTGTGATCGAACCGATGCTCAAGGTGAAGTGGATTCTCCTAGGAGCTCAGGGTTTAGAGTAGCTATCAGGAGAAGATCTTCTAGTTCGAGTCCTGTGCAAGTGTTGAGGATGGCTCCAGGTTTAGAAGGAGCTCCTACTGAGCACATTGTGTTGGGACGAGATGATGGAGATGGCAATGAGTACATCCCTCGCTAATAGGGAGTGTTATCTTTTTAGCTCGGGAGGTACTCCACATGTGTGTCTTGAATGCGAAAGTTACCTTGTACCTACACTACTGGACAATTGACTTTGTCATTGGTTTTTATAAAATTGTGATAAAGTGGTTCTTTTATTAAAGTGACTTTTTAATAAAGTGTACCTTGTAATATTAAAGTGACTTTATTTCATAAAGTGCACTTATGTTGTAAAGTGAAAATGTACTTTAATATTTTAAAGTGATTTATTTTGGAGGGAATGAATCATGACCCTTGATCTTGTAAAGGAAAGATTAGATAGTGGCCATTAGATCTAGGGTTGGAAAAGGTGAAGGGTCACTTTCAGATTATAAGAGAATGCATTGGGTAGTGTGCAAGACACATTGAGGAAGAGTTTGAGAGAGATTTTCGAGTAAGCTTGAGAGAGGGAAGTTAGGGCAACACAGAGGGTGAATTTCCTAAGAGATATTGGGCACAAATCCCAAGGGAAAATTTCTTTTTGAGTGCTGAGTTATTTTTCTGCTGTTGGAGGCCATATTGTATGGATTTGTACAATCCATACAATCTGTACAACAAGGGAAAGAGTGCATGAAAATCAAGGAAGCATTGACATGATTTTTGAGGTTGTTTTGAGTATTTTTCTTGCTGTTTGGATGTACAGATCAGTTGCTACAAAAGATTGAGGGCACACTTTTCAAGGTGCATAGTTTTTGGCAGGCTGTACAACAATACAAACTTGTCACGTTTTTTGAGGAAGAATTTTTGGGGATGTTTTAGTGTGCTGTAAGTGGATTTTTCTTGCTGGAAATTGTATTTATTGTTGTTGATATGTACTTTCTTGAAGCTGAATAATAAATCTCTCTCTCTCTCTCTCTCTCATTGGGTTTGCCCACATTGGGGTTTTCTCTGGCATTGCCTAAATTTCTGAGTTTTTTTGAGTTGAATGTTTGTTGTTCATTGTGTTTATTCCGCTGCAAAATTGCTTAACAATGTGTATTTCTACTTATGGTAATTTATGAATGTGGGTTTAGACATTTCAGAGTTCATAGAAGATAGTTATCTTTAGGTTGCCAAGTGTATGGCATAATTATTTATGTGTTGATTTTGTCATTAAATTTCTACAAAAAACACCTGAAATCAACCCCTGAATAAAAAAATTGACGTTTCCAGAATAACTCTTTTTTTGGGGGTTAAAATTACAACATTTTTTCGACATGGACTTAAATCCTTGTAAAGTTTCAAGCAAAAACCATAAAATCGACCCCAAATAAAAAAAAAAATAGTGCTTCTAGAATCATTTTTTTTAGTTTTTAACTTTTGATATTATTATTATTATTATTTTTAATTCGGGGTTAAAATTACAATTTGTTTGAAATTGTGGTCTTAACAACTAGCACTATTTTGAATAGAAATATGAAAATTGACCCTCTAATTGAAAAGTAGTGTTAGTGGTGATTCTCCCATTTTTTAAGGTTAACATTATAACTTGTTTGAAATCGTGGCCTTGACAACCAGTATCGTTGTGAACTAAAACCTTAAAATCAACATTTAAATCAAAACATGGTGTTACAAGTATCATTTTATGTGTGTGTGTGTTTCAAGCTCAAATTTACAAACGTAATTTTGTTGCAAAAAAAACATTAAAAAGGAAAAAAAAAACTAAAAAAATAGGGAACAACCCTAAAACAAAGATCTCTCTCTCACACACACACATAAACTAACATTTTAAATTAAAAAAAATAAATTAAAAAGGAAAATTCACTAAGATAAATAAAAGG
>ML780137.1:1226568-1262370 GCA_009831015.1 Picea engelmannii | reverse complement strand
TATATATATATATATATATATATTCAAAATAGTGCTAGAGGGTCGAGGGTTGGCAGGAATGATTGCTACCCTTCCCACCTAGGTTTAGTTCCTTGTGAGTGACATGATGTGCACTTAATGGGTCTATAAGATGCTCTTATTATTGAGCCCCCAATATTCCAAAAAATGCTCGGTCTCCCCATGTTCTCTAGTGGATTTTAGGGGTTATCTGTAAACATAGCGAGCACCAATATCTAGTGTCGTGAACCACATGAAAAAAAAACTTATAAGCCATGATTACAAAATTTTGTATTTTTAACCTAAAAAAAAGTGTTACAGATAACACCACTTTTTGAAATGGAGATAAAAACATCCACTAAATAAAATACCTAAAAAACCGAAAACTAAACCTTTAAATTGATATTAAAGGTCAAAATCGCCATTGAAGTTGTACTCCGACAAAGTAATCACTAAATTCTACACCAAATAGAAATGAGGAAAAATCTTGAAATGTTGTAGTACACCCAATCTGAATCGCGATGGCCCAACGGGTGTAGAAGGATGTTGACCATTGCTTACCAATTCAATTGTCACCAATTTAATAACTAGAATACTCCCTACCAAGCGAATGCAATTGCCCAAGTAAATCAAGGGAGATTTCCAGATTAATGTTGTTAATAAAAATTGTAAAAATATTACAATTAAATTATTTTATTTCAAAATTTTCCATGGAAACATTTGCTCCCTATATAGCAAGGGAGACTTCATGTTGTTAATAAAAATCATAATTTTTTTTTACAATCAAATTATTTTATTTCAAAATTTTCCAAGAAAACATTTACTCCATATTGAACATTTGTTGTTACAACATCTAAGTTATCCCTAGAGCCATTACAACACAATGCAACTTTCACGCTCAAGTTATCCATAACTATGTTTAAAGTGTAGACACATAAAAAAATCTAAGAATAATAAGGAAAATACTTCATAAAATTATAGGGTTTCTTAAACTAAAATGCCACTTCACAATGGCTCAAGTCTTATTGCAATTATTTCACATGGAGATGCAAATATACATGCACATGACCAACTGACTCTTAGACAGATTAGGAAATTATGATGAAGGTGAACATTGAAATAGAAATGTTACTTAAAAGTCGATTACGGTGGGACAAACCACATAGACATCCAATGATAGATAAAACTTTAAAGGAACACTACAAGAAATTGTTAAAATCAAGAGTAAGTTAATTAATGGACAAAATCCCTTTCCTTTTTGACTAAGAATTATTTTGAATAAAGTTTATTTAAAATACAAACATTATCTTGAATAATGTGAAAGCTGGTTATTTTAATAGAAAAATATAAAATAACATTTTAAAAGTGAAATAAGTTGTTTTGGAATTATTACACTATGGATGGATTTGGGTTGTGGTTGGAGAGATAAACACTAACTTAAATGACAAAATTTGCACACCCAACCTAAATTCTAGTTTAAAAAAAGTATGTGAATTATACCAATGTAAATTGGTATTTTAAAATTAGAGCGAATTTTTTTATTATTTAATTTTGATATTAATTAATTAATTATTTAATTTTAATTTATCAATTTCTAATGTAAATTACCTATAAATATAAATTACTTATAAATATTGTACTAATTAGATTTAAATTAAATAAATTTAACATTTTGATAATTATAAATCAATTTAATATAATTTAAAACTGGTAAGAGAATGAATATTAAATTAAATCTCCATTAAATTTAGCTTGCAAAATATAATAATAAATATGTAAACCATAACTAATTTAATTTATATTCAATTTGAAGATGAAATCATACGTAAGCTTAAGAAATTATTTAAATGTATTTTAGTTTATGTAGATATACTCACCTTTTATTTTTGGAAGGGAAAACTCCAAGGGATCAAATTATTTCAATGTATTTTATATATACATACTCACTTTCTATTTTTGGAAAAGACAACTCCGAAAAGTTCAAGGGTAAATACAATTATAGCTCGAAATTAACACTATTGTGATTGTTAAGTAAAATTAAAATATGTTATTTTACTTGTGAATAATTAAGCTAAAATTATAATATAAAATTAATTTAAAATTGTTTATATTAATTTTTAAAATGAAAAAAATATATATACATGTTGAAGTGTATGACATATACTTGTAGTAAGTTATTTTGTTTTTAATAAGATATAAATAATTTAGGTGTGTGGAGTGGAAGCATCATTTAAATGTTTTATCTTTTTGTTGTTTTTTGGTTACTTTTTGAAGATTTAGGCATCTGTAGAAGTTGGTTTTTATTTGGAATGAAATGCTGCAAGTTCCATTGTTGACTATAGACAAGATGATGAAGTTAGTCTTTCTCTGGAATTAAATGTTGCAAGCTCCACCGCTGACTAGATAAGATGATTGCAGGAATTTCAAACATCTTAGCTGTAGGAAGAACAGATATGAGGCGATGGGGAAATCCGATTAGATTAGATATGGAAAGAAGGCAATAAAGATTTTGCACTGAAGCTATCTATGACTTCCACAACGATATTTGTAATGAAGCTATCTGTTTATTAACGTTTTACTAACACTTTTAAAGTTTAACGTTAACTTATCTGTTTATTGACGATTTATTGAAAATTTTAAAGTTTAAAGTTAATTGACACTTTTAAAGTTAAAAGGTGATGACTAGAGGCGATTTTGAAGGACAACACATGTGAACTAAAAATAGTTGTTAAAACCTGTTCACTCATTGACATGTTTTCAGCAAACACTATCTTTAAGATATGTTTTAAAAAAAAAACTATTCCTAAGATATGCAGGTTTTCAATAAAATCTATCCATAAAATACGTTTTCTAAATAATAACTAAATTTGATTAATTAGATAAATAAAAGTATTAACATTAAAAACGAATAAAAAATTACGTATTATTACTATTATGAAGTTAAGCCTTTACAAAAGACAATGAAATGGTAAGGGTAAAAAGTGAAGACATAGGTCGAAAATATATTAAAAAAATTAATATCATCACATTCAAAGTTTAAATATAAAATAAATAACTTATATGTAAGTTGAAGAAATCACTTTGCAAATAAAAAAATCTTATCACGGAAAAGGTAAATTCTATCTTGATTGAATATTATTATATTTTATTTGGGATAAAAGGTTTTTCAAAAGTTATCAAAGTAAATAAATTTTGAGGCATTTGCACATTGTTTATGTCCATTAATTATGGAAAAAGAAAGTTTTAGAATAAGCAAGTCATTAAATATGAATTTTATAGATAATTTTAGTTTTATTATTATTATTATTATTATTATTATTGAATGTCGTGTTCTTTTGGTGTAATGAAGTTTGAGTATTTGTCAAATTTTTAAAATAATTATTTTTTTATTATTGCTAGAGATTATTTATTATAAAGGAATATTTAGGTATCATGAAAATATAGATATGGGTTGCAAATTAAAAAAATAGAAGACTGAATATCAAAATATCAACAAAATAAGAAAGCATAAGTAAAAAAAATTAAAAAATTCAAGATTTTTTTTTACAAGAAATGAAAGAAAGATGAAGAAACTTTTTGTTTAAACAACCATAATCAAAGCTTGGTTGTACAAATCAAGAAGTCAAAGAATGAGAAGAAGTCACAATAGGAAAAGTTAGAACAACCTACTAGCAAGGAATCATTGATTGATAAAAAACAATGACTGACTTAGTGGAAATAGAGAAGTTGTTAGATGTAAAGATCCAGACCTAAAAAAAGGAACTAGTGTAGATCCAATCAATATAATAAATGATAATGACACTTATGTTGGAAAGTTATCAACCGATAAACCACCAAAAGTGACCAATGAATAATGTTTTAGCACTGAAATTAAGGCATGAGATAGAAGAATGCCTTATTATCATCCAAATCACAAGAGTTGTTGTGAACACCAATAAAATCAATATGAATATAAACAATATTCTTCATATATTTAAAAGAACTACAATTTCGAAATAGAGTGAGGATGAAATCAATACCTTACATGGTATCATAAGACGACAAGTTTTTCAAACAATCAACCAACTAAAAGTCTCAAGAAGGTTGACTTGGGATTGATCGATCCAAATATAATGCAAATATTTTGTTCAGAACTTTGAAGTTCTTACTATTTAATTTCTTCAACCATGAGAACATCAAGAATAGAGCATCAAGTGAAAGTGTTACATGCAAGAATGAAGATGTTGCATATTTTAGATTATGCTTTTAGGACAAAGCATCTTTGAAGGGGAGGCAATGTAATGAATATAAAATACATAAATAAATATTAAAAAATAATAATAATATTCCTAAAAAACAAAAGGGAACAACCCTTCACCTTTATCACTAGTTGATGATATAAGTGTAGTGTCACAACACTTATTCTATCTACCCAACTCATTTTATTCACGATCACTTATATATATTTATATCCTATATGGATTTCAACTAATTGTCCTTCTTTTGTTGGATATTTCCCCCCATATGAACTATTGCTCATTATAGTACCTTTGTAGGGGCAACTGAGCTTTCTGGACACTGAAATCTCTTCCATAGGATGAAAAGTGAGAATCCTTGACAAGAAGAATACGAGGTGTTCCAAGTAGAAGCAATGTTGCAAATACTTTTTTGGGCAATATATCACTAAGGGTTTGAAAATAAACTTACAAGAAGTATTAGTGAAAATATCACCAAGCAAACTTAGACTTAAAAAACTAAAAAAAAACTAGAAAAAATTGAGAATTAAAAAAAACAAATCAAGAAAAACCAAATATATTTACAATAGAGGCTAGAACATAGTTGATTTAGCTTGCAAAGTTAACCATTTGAAATTGTGTAGTTGAGAAAGGGGTATTTGATTGACCATAGTGGGTTGTTGTATGGACTCCATTGGTTGGACCAAAGTAAAGCTCTATAGCATATTGGGATTTCTAGTAGTCATGTGTTGCACATCTTAGATCTAAGATAAAAAGGGCCTTGTTAGGAGGTATCCTTAGGAGATCACCCAATTTATTTGGGTTCAAATTCTTATATTTAATGACCAAATGAACCTATTGATATAAGAAATCTATTTTAAGTGTCTTTTCCCCTGAGTTTTACACTGGGAATTCAAAAGTTAAAAGTGTTGATGATTAATATGTAAAATAGTTTTCTTTTTTAATAGAAACTGATAATATTATATTATAAAGGGTTGAAACTAAGTTGAACATTGGAAGGGTACATAAGAAAGATGCTATGATAAGTCTAGTAAAACAGACAGACATGGTATGCAATAAACAAAATTTCTAGATTGTCCTTAGTTGTAGCCTTCAAAAAATTCATGCTAGTATATACTCTAAAGAAGACTCCTAATATAAGTAATGATTTACAAAACATAGAACTATTGTAACACTTGTTTGTTGATGGCTTCATCTTGTTCAATATTGGTAGGGGGATCATGTTTGCCTAGATCCATGTCCTCCATCATTTGATGCACAATGTCTTCTTCTTTCAAATCTTTCTACATTGAATAGATTGACATTTTTTAGTTGGAAGCAACTAACTGTGAACCTTTACTAAGATCACAGACCATGTTTCTTGGTATAGAGTATTCTACTTCCAACACTTAGATTTGTTGCTTCTACTAGACTAGGGTATTCATGACCAAAGCATTCTGAGAGATGAATTGATGTTCATTTTCATGGACTTTGGTGGTTATTGAGAAAATTGAGGTTCTGATTTTATTGATATATTCTTCATGTCTACACAACACTCTATGAAATTCTTGTTCCTCTCTATAATCCATTTTTAGGGACTGAAAGCCAATCATAAGAGTGCAAAACTATGGGTCCAAAAATATAACCTATATCTTCCTTTTAGGTTGTTGCTACCACTAAGAAATGAGCCAAGAGGGGAAAACTAGGGTTGGTGAGGGACAAAATTCTATCACCCAAATGTGAAGCAACACCACCAACCCGAAGTCACAAACACCCAGGATTCCAAACACCATAAAAACACCATAATTCTAGAATAAGGTGATGAAAAAGCACCACACGACCACTGAAACCTTTTGCACCAAATGAAAACTCCAAAACACATACTAGAGATAGATAGAAGACCTCATTAGTAAGGCACACAAGCCGAGAGAAATGTTTTGGCCACAACATCTCCCATTTTATTTTGTTTATTTAAGAAGAAGGAAATCCCCCCCACCAAAAGTTTTAGTTCTAATGCCTAATCTACTATTACTTTGAACCCATTGTATATTATTTGACTACCTAGGGGGTTAGGGGATTGGATTTTTAATTGATTCTTTACTTTAAGGAGTTTTTTCATTGCTCAAGGTATCTTTATTGTTGTACATTTTTTATGTTCTTCAATACTCCTTCTATCCTTTAACATGCTCCTTGTAAATAGTCTTTTGAAACTCTTTTACCCATTGATCATGTTTATTGACTCTTTTGAGTTAATGTTTGATTGATATTTAACTTCTATTTTTCTATGATGACTTCATGCTTTATCTTGTACTTTGGTTTGAAGTGGTGTTATTGAATTCATGAATGCACAAGTTTTCTCAAAGCAGATCGAAGAGTTGCCACAGTTGAGTCAAAACAATAAGATATCAATACATGGGATGGTTGAGGAAAGACAATTGAAATTTGGTCTTACAATGTGATCATGATATTAAGGAATCATAAGGTCAAGTCTAAGTATCCTAGGATGACCTCTATAATGCATCGTTTCTCCTTGTCTATCAAACTTGGGTAGCATTCCACAGAGGCTCTTAGGATTATTTATGATATTAGTAGGCCCTTTGAATTTAAGGTTTGATCCTTTTGTCATTATTTTTGGTTTTGTTCTTTTAATGCTTATTGATGCCATATATAGGTGGTGTAGGTAGTTTAAAGCTTGATCTTATACAAATTTCCCACTGCAATTTAATCATCTTCTTGTACATGCTCATGCTTTCATTTCGATTTCATCCTTCTATTCATTTCTCATTTTGCAGGAAATTTAACAAGTTGTCCTTTTAATTGGTTAAATGTTATTTCATTAATTGGTTTTAATGGATTTAAATGTATTGTTGATCCTATTTGAATTCAAATTTTAATTCTCGATCTTTTGTCTTGAAGGGAATTTTCTTTTGAGGGATTGTTGATTTCTTATGCATTGGATTGAATTGTCACCTCACTCCATCATTGAGAAATGAAAAGTTAACCTTAATAAAAGAGCATATAGTCACATTTCATCTTCTTTCTTTCTCAATGCATTTGTGGTACTCACACTCATGTTTGTACATGATAGGTGTGACTAAGTAGGGTGGTTTCTTCTCTCCATCTTTTCCTTTACTTTCGTTCTACTTAATGCTCCTAAAATTTAACAATGATAATGTAGACTTGTGAATAATTGTAGAACTAGAATGTGAATCCATAAACTCAAAAGAATAAGTTGTGAATTGTGATGAAACCTCATTACCCTATGTTTTTAACATTGTTTAAGAGCTTGGGGAAATGAATTCTAAAGTATATTATAGTGCAACAAGTTTATGATCGTTTCAAAGATTTGATGTAACACACCTGACCCCTACATACCTTTTTAAGGGATGGGGCATCAAAATGTCACTTTCGTCAATCATCTTGAATCCTCTTCCCGAGATCTCCATCATCTTCTTCTCTTCAAGATATTTCCAACAACTGATACCATGTTCAAATCCAAGCTTTGGATTGGAAGTTACACCCTTCTGAAGCTCTTCAGGAATCATTAGTTAAGGGCCATGTGGCACCCACGCTGGTTCACCTCATTCGTACCATCCCACCTAGCAAAAATTCGACCAAGGTTGTCACCCTTTAGAAATGACATGGCCACTGGAGGAGTGGTTACAGGGAATGTTCCCCGAAGTCCCTTTTTTTCTTCTCGCATATCCTTTGGAGTCCCGAAACCCCAGAATCCTGCCACGTGGATCCAAACTTTGGTCCTTTAGGCTTATTAAATACACCACCCCAAAACTCCAGATTTATGAAACCCCAAACTCTCAAAGGGTCCACACTTACACATGGCGACACATTAAATGTAGAGGCAAGGGCAGGTAGGTCCGAGCCTTTGACCGACTAACCCCAACGTTCCAACATCCCAAGTTACCCAAAGTCTTGAACTCCTAGTGCCTCGGGGTTGACACACAGAAAAGAAAAGAGATGAAACATGGTCCCATCAATGGGTGACATGTGTCACGCTCCAATTAACATATAAGGTTTGTAAAAATCACTAATCAAGGTGACACGTGGCATGTCGAACATGGGTCCATGTCACTCTAGGTGACGTCAGCGTTCCATGTCACTCCAGACATACATCCTCCGGGGGTATCCAACCTCTCCTACTCGTGAAATTGCCTAGAGCTTTGAATCCCATACTCCCACAAACAACCTCCCAGTACCCATTGTATCCCATAGTTGAGATAGGTCCACATAGATCCATATATCTACAACCTCCGTTTCTTTGCGATTTCGACATTCAAGGGTTTGGATGTCTAGTTTCCTTTTTACTCCTAGAGTGGTCAGCGTTGGACTGACCATTATTTATATCCAATGGTCAGGAGGGATATTGAAACATCCTCGGATTGACGGTTCTTATCACTTCGCAAGTTTGGCGTTCAGGGGTTCCGCTCTTTTAACACTCCCTTTCTCCTGGAGTGGTCAACGCTAGACTGACCACAACATAGATCCAATATTTTAGGAAGATCTCTAATATCCCTAGATATATGGCTCGTGTTACTTTGTGACTAAGAAGTGGATCAGGGTTTAACGATGGGAAATATCCCATGGTCATAGTTAAGGAAACTATCGGATGTCGGTCAACCTCGCTGGTAACTGTACCGACAAGTTTTGTTCAATAGATTTTGAATGTTGTAAGGTCATAACATCCCGGAGCTCCGGACTCCTAGAGTTTTGAAGCCAAGATAGATTAGATCCTTTGATACCTAGAGAAGGGTTCCAAGGTCCTAGTCATATGGATTCTCTGAAAAGTTCTGGGGCTGCACACTCAATTCTTAGCTTTGATTTGGTTAGGGCCATGGTCACGAGCCCTCGATCACACAGACGAATGGTTTGAAAGAGTCGCCCTCCTTCCACAGATCTCAAATTTAGTGACTTGCGAAGGTAAATTCGAGGGGTCGACAGGACTGAAGTGTTCCAACGAAGTCTTCCCCGACTCTTACATTAAAAAATCAATCCTTGGGAGAATTCCCTTAAGGATTTTCCAACTAGTACATAAATTGTAAACTTATTCTTATAATCATTTGAAGACAAACATCTAAAAGTTCTCCTGCTGCAAAGCAGAGGAAAACATAAACCATTCAAATGCAAGGGTTCATAGAAGAACAATATGCATTTCTAATATTAATCAAACAATGCAATTTTTAGTCATAGACACATAAATCCAACCACTCATTTTAATTTCAGTGCATGTTAGAAAAACATAATCGCAGAGCAATACAATAAAACAAATGCAGAAATAAAACACAGAATATACACAATAGAATAGAGAGACATATATACGTGGTTCACCTAGTGTGGGCTACATCCACCAGAGAAATTGCCAAGTCCTTCCTTTATTATTATCCAACAAATGAAGGGATACGACCTACACCACACCCGCTGTAACTTCCTCTTCTGTCTCTCACAGTCTCCTCACTCAGAATACAATATTCGCAATGATACATAGCCGCAATACATTTCCCTCATAAAAGAGGGTATCTTTCTAGGGAAAAAAACCCTAACATAACCTCTACCATCATATCTGCAACCTTATAATGAACAATCGAGATTTACTATGAAATTATAATATACATTTACAAAAAAATGTTTCCTTCGGGAGCTTCACTCCCGAACCCCTCTAGTTGGGGGGATAGCTCCCCTAGACCCCACAGAGGGGGGTAACCCCCCATTCACAACCCCACGTGGAGGAGTGTACATTATTTTAGGGTGTAAAGTCTTCATGGGGTATAAACACGGCTGAAACCAAAGACCTCTAAATCAAGAAGATAATCATGCTCCACAACCAATAATACACAGGGTATAAGAATACATATCAAGAAACCAGATAGTGAAGCAATTGTTGAGAGGGGTTCCCTTTTCCACCCAACCATAGGCATATCAACTCCTCGACAGATTTATCGCTGGCCACCCCCTAGCTAGATCATGAACTTGGAAATTGGTTTTCTCTCCACCAAGCAAGGGGGCCTACAACGACTCACGAGTGCTTCCTCAATCACTCGTATTCTTTGCAACTCCGTTTCTTAGATTGGACTGAAAGCGCTACCAAAAACTTCTTGCACCTAGAGAAATCTTGTTTTTCAGTTCTCTTGAGAACTAGAGAGATGCACATGCTCCCTCGCTTTCGAGAAAATGGCCTCTCAAATAATCTTCTTCACATCCTCCTCTCTTCCCACGAATTCCCTTCTTCTCTTGCCTTCCTCAACAAGATTGCGTGGGTCCAAATTCCCATTTCATGGCCAGGTCAGGAATTTTTCAGATGGGTACTCTGTCCATCTCCTCATTTAATCTGGAGGAGGACTTCCCAACTACTCGCTTGACTGGTAATTTATTTTTCTGGGTCTGAGGATTGTTTTGGGTCTGAATAATTAAATCCAGTAAAGTAATGGTCTGGTGGGGGTCATCTCAACCATTTCTATTTCCTCTCACCATCTCTCTCATAGCATCATGATCTACCTTGGCAAACCCCTTTAGTAGTTGTGCAACACTTTCCATTTTATTTAGTAATGGAAATTGCACACACACACACACACACACACACACACACACTACCTTTTATAATTAAAAAGGTTCATCAATTCCAACATCCACACATATTCAGACTGCCCATAGTCTATTGGAAGGTTATAGTTATATTTACAAGCTGGGGGAAACAAGGGTATTAAAATCCCCTCCCCCTTAAAGGAACATCATCCTCAATGTTCTACCTATTGATATGCTCTTTATGTACATAGGTAAACAAAAATGGGTATTTCTTGTTTCATGGCATCCTCCATTTCCCATGTAGCTTCATCTAGACCAAAGTGTTTCCACTGCACCTTGATATGTGCAATGGTTCTGTTTATGAGTGGGATTTCCTTCTTGTCTATTATGCATTGTGGATTTGGAGGAATTATCCATCTAGTTCCACCTGAATCACAGACCAATCAATTATATGATTAGAATCATGTACATATTTCTTCAGTAACGAAACATGGAAAACATTATGTGCCTTCACTATGGGAGGAAGTTCTATTCTATATGCTATAGGTCCCACTTTATCCAAAATTTCAAAGGGTCCACATTACCAAGGTGCCTACTTGGCACAAGCTCCCATTCTCAAGGAAATTTTTCTAGGCCTAACTCAGAGATACACATGATCCCCTTCTTTGAACTCTTTATGAGACCTTTTTCTGTTTGCATAGATTTTCTGTCTATCCTGAGCTATTTTCAGATTCTGTTTTATATGGACTACTTGTTGTTACATTTCCTTTAACATATCTGGCCTGATTTTAATTCTGTCTACTAGGTTATTCCAGCTGATTGGAATATTGCATTGTCTACCATAGAGGGCCTCAAAAGGGCTCATCTTCAATGACTCTTGATAGCCATTGTTATAAGCAAATTCTACCAGTGGTAGGTAGTCTTTCCACTTCCTGGGATGATGCATTGCATGCATCCTTAACATGTCCTATAACACTTGGTTTACCCTCTCCGTCTTCCCATCAGTTTGAGGGTGATAGGCAGTACTAAATAGCGATTTAGTTTCAAAACCAACAAACAAATATTTCCAAAAATTTGAAGTAAATTTTGTATCTCTGTCAGATATGATTTCCTTAGGCATGCCATGCAGTCTAAATATCTCTTTCATGAAAATACTGGAAATATCTATTGCCTTGCAAGTTGATTTGATGGGAATAAAGTGAGCAACCTTGCTTAGCTTTTCCACAACTACCATAATGTCGTCATTCTGTTTGGTTGATTTTGGTAAACCTGTGATGAAATCCATGGAGATGGTTTCCCATTTCCATTCTAGGATCGGCAGGGGATGAAACAACCCTACTGGATGCCAATGTTCTGCCTTAACCTGCTGACATTCTAGACATTTAACTAAGTAATCATCTATGTCCTTTTTTAGTCTGGTCCAATAAAATAGTTTCCTAGTGGTTGTGATCATTTTCTAATAACCAGGATGACCGGTATATGGTCTTTTTTGCAGTTCATCCTTATGAACCTCTTCAAGTCATCACAATTTGGAATATACAACCTACCTTTGTAAGTCAGCAGGACATCATTCAATAATTAATAACCCTCATACTTCAGCCCCATGGGCTCTTGCTCTAAGTATGATTTTATAGTCTTGAAAAATGTATCTATTTCTTATGCACTTTTGACTCTCTCCTTGATGTACGATTCACAGGTGCTCACAACTGCCAAGTGAATCACTTTCATACTTCTACTAAGGACATCAACCACCCTATTTTATTTTCCTTTGATATTGTCGTACCCATTTCATCACTTGAGTGAGAAAAAAAAGGGCACTTGCATGCCTAGTTGGGCCATCTAGACAAGACAAAGGTTAGTGTATGAATTAAACAATCCAAGCACATGAAATAAACAAGCAAATAAACCAAAAACAACTAAGTAAATAAAACTAGAATGCATAAGAAACTTTGAACCAAAATCAATCAACCAAATGACCAAGATTATGCCACCAACGGATAACTATATTAGTTGGAAAAACACTATAGAGAAAGGAGGACTTATGGATCCCTTCTTCCTCCTTGAGAAGGATTTTGAGTTCCCTATTGGAGAGCTCTTCTTACAATGATAAACAAGAAAGAAAATGGTGAATAAATCCAAGCCTATTCCCTCAAGAGGTGAGTGGAATGGCCTATTGGAATGTTGCTAGAATGCTCCAAGAAGAAAAGAGGATTTTTGAAGGAGGATTGAGCCAACATAACAATACTATGAGATTCTTGAATTCTTAGTGCACCCATGGCTTCCATTTATAGAATGTATTTGAGGCAATATTCAACTGGTTCTTAGTGTGAACAAGGGGCCCTTTAGTCCTTGACCAACCCCCCATGCAGATTCAACTCAGATTTGAGGGTCAAATCAAGTTGGGAGCTGGTCCATAAGCGGTTGAGGGGATGACAAGAACCATAAATGCGCCATTCACAGGAGTGCGTGGATTTTTGCATACATAGTCACACATATGGCGCATTGTGCGCTCTATAGGCTTCCTTGGCTCGCTCATTGTGCGCACACTTCCATTAGTGAGTTAGCGCATGTCAATTTTTTGTCCAGTTGTAAATTTTTTGCCTCTTGGAGATGCACTTTGGTGTTGTAGGTGAACTAATAGGTGTTTGGAACTATTGTATTTCTATAACCATTTGCATGAAATTTTGTGGACAAAATTTCAGTGATAACATATGCCCCTTGATGTGTGAGGTTAGTAGCATAAGTATAGCCGAAATACATCAATGTTTCTTCTACTGAGAGTACCATTGTAATGAAGAGTGTTGATAAGAACTGCAAGAGAGATCCTATCGGAGGGAGAGGGGAAACCGTGAGGCCCAAATATATCTCTAGGGGGAGAAAATAAAATCTGTATAAAAATGAGGTGGGCATGCCCCATGCTCGTGTCATGTAACTCAAAAGACAGTAACTTAAATTGTATGCTGATGTAGATAATTGTAGCGCCCTCCAGGGCGGTTTTATAATGACATATGACAATTTTGATCGTGAAAAGACTTTGAAAAAATGTAAGGAAGCCCGTGAGAAGGGTCGATGACTCATAGGCATTGATGGCCTAACAAATTCAGAGGTATTTGGATAGTATAAAACAACTGCAATAGTCACATAGTAAGACCCACCGTAACATGAAATTTTGTTGAAGTCGAATGTTATGGGGGTCAACCACATCAAAGAGAAATGATGTTTCTCTCTGTGCCATCCGAGACTCCTCATTGTAAAGGTAATGAGAGTCAAGATACTATCGCCCTTCTGGAAACTGTGTTGATGTTGACAGAAAGGGAGACATGACTCAAAGAAGCAAAGGGATTACCAAAATACACTAGATAAGATCAAGAACTGATAGGGAACATGAACGAAGTCAAGATATGGTGAGACGTAAGACTGCCCTTGGTTGGGGGTATGTTGGAAGGATGATCGACAACAACCATGAAACTGTATCGAGTGTCATGGGGACTACTAGACATGGGGTTAAATTGTGCCAGAGACGTGACAAAGTGGATGAACTCAGAGATCGGGGGTACATGGACTATGGGATACTAAGGGTTTATGAACAAATTCATGGTGGAGAAAGGGTAGTGGATGCCCCAACCAAGGGTGACATGGGTTTCTTTTGCTAGAGAAAAGGAGGTCATCAAGAATGAAAACAAAAATCTAAGTAAATGCAGGAAATCAAATCTTTTTACAATTACCAAATAAATAAAGAATAATTTGGGATGAGTGTACAGATATAGAAACAGGTGCCCCAGTGCAAGATGGCTTGGCCTGTGAGGGCACAAGTTGCGTGGAGAATTGGTGGAGGGTGGGGGCCCCATGGGTGGGTTTCTGTATGAGGTAAATGGATGGAGAGAAATTTGTAGATGGGAAAACTGATTGTGGATGAAATGGAGGGTTAGTGATACCGTGAAGGTGCAGTTAAATAGAACCGAGAGGAGATAACATGGGAGTCCATTGGAAAATTTAGCAGAATGAGGAGAAGGAGTATGTGGCTCATTCTTGGAAATGTGTGAGACTATCAGGACACCCATCCCTAGGGGGTGAAAGTAGCATGAGTGTCAAAGTACTGAGGGGAATTATGAATGGGACAAATCATGTGGGGGAGAGTGCTACCGGGTGACAGTACCAAAATGTAACAGAGGTGACAGTACTTCATAGTGGGATGTAGGGACCCTAAAAGTGAATGTTGAAGGGTATGATTGGGATATGCAATTGGTATTCATAGGGAATGATTACATGTCAGTGTCGAACATATACCTGAAGGGGTTATGCTGCTTGTGATGACCAAGTACCTGCACACATGAAAAACCAAATACCCGACGTGAACAATATATGATGATAAAGAACATATAATAGCTATTTGATAATGTTGAACATGAGCATGCGTACCTGGATGTGACATGAGAAAAATGATTCCTCGAGGCCAAGTTCAGATGGTGACCCGGGGAATCTGACTGTGTAGGTGGCGGGAGCTTGATCCCATTGTTGAATATGGATAAGGAAATAGAGGCTCTGGGCTCCTATAACTGAGTGTGGAAGTTGGGAAAAAGGGCCTATATATGGATGGGGGGCCCACAATGACACCTCATTTGCACTGACACTATTGGTGATATGGTGAGAGTGTTGTGAGGTGTTTTGGAATATTACGAGAGCTTGGAGATAACACTGAAGCGGGTGAAATACCTCTTGTGAGAGGAAAAGTGCTCGATGATGGAGCGTATTCCAAGGGAAATCACGGGTAGTTAGTTCCTCCAATATGTCTTCGTCACAGTGGAAAATGTGAGAATACAATGGATCTTGGGAGGTGATAGGGGGAATCATCAATGGGTAGGTGTTATTGTCCTCAAGTGGTGAAGACGTAGGGGGAATATCTCAACCGTGGTGCGATGGATTGCTTGACATAAACGATATGTCCAGACACTGTGGGGGGTAAACTATGGAAGTGGGTAATATTTTTTGTTGGAAATGAACTGAAGAATTGGGAGGATTTGGGGGAACATCCTCAGATAGTTTATCCATGAACCGTGAAGGGATGGGGAGTGACTTAGGTTCGAGGGAGGTGATGTGAAAAGTATCTGGTGAATGGGTAGGGGGAGTCGCTTGCATCACAGGAAGTGGGGTGGTTGTAGGATCTCGAATAAGGTTTATTTGAAGATGCCTATATTCAATGATGAAAGGACACTGGTATGTGAAATGGTCAAGTGAGTCACAAAGAGAGCAAGGGAATCTCATACTTTCGGTGAATGAGGTCGAGACATAATGGATGTTGGTGACGTGGGTACCCAAAGGTGTTGATGGAGAGGGTTCTTGCTAAAAGGTTTGGCGTACCGCCACCAACATATGTCGAAACTAAGGTAGAACAGGGCAATGATGAGTGTAATGGTCATACTCTGAATAGATGTCACACACGAATTTGGTTCGCAGCCCTTTATTGACTGTAGTAGGGGATGTTGTGGTAGTACTAGGTGTGATGGGTGAAGCGATGAGCGATGCGGTGGCTCGAGGGATTTGGATCAGATTGCATAGTTCATAAATGGAAGGACATCTATTAGTGGGGTGCCCTTCTCTTTCAAAAAGTGTGCAAGGAGGTTGAACTCGGGGAGGAAGGGGAAAGGTGGGCTCTTTCTTCTTTCGTTTGCTCCTAGCCATAGTAGTGGTGCTGGCAAGTGGGGGTGAGGTGGTGCGACCAGAGTTAGTACTAGAATATGCATTTGGATTCCCTATGAATGAGGAGGGATGGATGGTTGAGGAACCATCTCAAAAGGGTGTAGATACCATATAGGGATGGCAAGCACCATGTTGGGAAGGGTAAGCGTTGCGGCTACCTGAAATGATTGTATGCCCGGTGGGGGGTAGAAGGAAGGGGATTTGAGTGATGGCTTGGGGGATTGTTTCCCAAACTGGGATTTTCCCTTGGGAAGGGTGAAATTGGGGATAAGTGGTGTCTGAGGGTTCTCAGGTAATTCCTGAGGTATAATTTCTTCAACTGGTGTGACGTCAAGGGGTGGAGAAGCCTCAGTGGGAGAAATGGTATCTCCAGTTTTAGTTCCATTAGAAGATATGACACACACTTTTGCTGAGGGGTGGATGAGTGTTGGTGATCCATGGTATTCCCCCAACAAGGATGGGTCTTTAAAAATTCCAGGGCCCATATCCATGAGTGGATATGCGTCGGAACTAGTGCAGACAAGAGGCATGATGTTATCGATGTTGGCGGAGTGGTTAGGCTCGTAATGTGAAACTTGGTCGATGGTGATGATTTTCCCATTGTGGGGGAACATCATCGTTTGAAACACAGAAGAGGCCACGACCTTCATAGAGTACATGTAATTACATCCAAACAAGATGTTGTAATCGAGTGGGGCATTGATAACCTCAATTTCCATAAGGATGATTTTTCCCTCGAGTTCGACGGGGATATTTTGAAAGAGCCCTTCAGGGGAAGGTGGTCGACCATCATAAGCTATTAAAGTGATGGTGGATGGTATTAGCTCGGGGGAGCCGAGTTTCTTCCATACATATTTGGACATGATGCATGTGGAGGCACCTTCATCAATGATACATCGATGAACCATGATGTTTCGAATCTTGACTGGTATCTGGAAAGCTACCAAAATAGGGAGATGAGGTTCCCCACAATCTAGATCAAATGTGATGAGTTTAGTATCAACTGGGTCTACAACGCCCAAGGTGGAAAGTAAGGATTTCCGTTGAGTTTGACAAGTTTGGAGGACCTATAATACTAACATGGCTTTAGGAGATTGTGCCAAGTCATCGACCAGACTGCAATTATGTGCTGCCCTAGCCTGAGGGTTGTTGACATTCCGTCATAATGGAATGTGAGGGATGTGAATGGAGGGTTCAGTGTTAGGGAGTGGAATCATCAAGGGTTGTTTGGTTGTAGCTGGAGCTACTTCCGAAGTGATGGGAGTAGCTTCAAGGGGCGCGCTATATTGACAACTACGCGTTTGCAGAAGAATTTCTTCTTTGCTAGTGAGGAGGATATTGGAATCCACTGGATTTTCGAGGTTTTGATACTTTCCTATTTTTGGCGGGGTAGGATGTATCTCTTGTTGGGTATTCATAACACCTTGGTGTGGAATAGGGTTTTGCAACACAGTTGGGGGTGGTTGTTGCAAATACTGTTGTGGATCTTGTTGAGGGGCAGGCGATACTGGAGGATGTGGCACGTGTATGGAGTCTTTCATCCATTTGAAGTTGGAAATTTGGGGGAAATGGTGAGTGTAATAGCCATTTTCACCACAAAGAGTGCAAGGGAAGTTCATCTAGAGGTTTTTGTTGTTGTTCCTCCCTTGGAGTTTGTTATTATTGTCCCCTTGGGGGTTCTGGTTACCCTGATTCTGGTTGCCCCCAATAGGTTGGTTTTGTTGAAGGTTATTTCCCCCTGGTCTTGGATTATTATTGTTTCGGTTTTTTCCTTTCTTCTTGGCATTATTTGGCTGATGGGTTGGATTTTCCATATTCAACTGTTCAAAAGTATGAAAATGTTGAATGGGAGAGGGTTGAACAAAGTTAACACTGACGTGTGGTTGTCCCTGTGGAGGAGCAACCGATTGTGGAGGACAAGGAAATGGAAAATACAAATTGTTTTGTGGCAATGATCCATAGGGTGCATAGGAAGGCATAGCGCTTTCACTAGTGCTTAGGTTATATGCTAAAGTAGAAGGGGAACCAAAACTTGGTTGAGAGGTTGGGTGCATCATGGGTGCCGACAAGGGTCCACTCATGGGTGGAGGAAGGGCAATGAGGTATGGATGTTGATAAGGGGAGGGAGGGTAATAAGTTGGAACTCCATATATTTATGGGTTGTGGTGTGTTGTGGTACCAATCAATCCATCCACTGCGTGAGACATCCCAGGTTTGTCCTGGCCGAATGGTATGGGTCTCAGTGCGTCAGGTATTACTGTGTATAAGTAACCCAACTGAGCATAAATGAGGTCGTACTGTTGAGCCTTGCTGATGGCTTCCTCTTAGGTTTGGGGGAAGGTGGATGCCACATCTTTGGCAAGGATAGAGATGAGTGACTTGAAAAACCAATCGAGACATTATTATTTGGTGATTTCTACTTTACATAAACTACATCACCGATGCCATTCGTGAATGTGGTCAGAAATATTTGTAGCTGAGGTTTGTTTTCACTCAGAGAGAAATTCTAGACCAGTGTCATGGTGAACTGGTAGTTGGAAGAAGGCAAAAAATGCTTTAGCCAAGGATTCAAAAGTCATGTGGGACCCTGATTTTTCGTCCAGATACCATTTGGCCGATGGACCAGTTAGTGTGCATTGAAATGACCTTAAGCGGATGGAGTCTTCCATTATGTTGTTTGAAGAGCACTGCAAGTGGAAGGTCATGACATGGTTGGAAGGATCTTCCCCCAATTTTCCTTCAAATTTGGGAATGTCTGAAGGTAGTTTGGTAGGCATATTAGGCCATGTGGGGTCATGCAATATAGGATCATTTGTGAGTTTACTCAAATTAGGAATGTTGAGGGATGCCAATTATGACATAGGGGGTGGTGGTGGAGGATTAGTTCCAACCATGGTGTGAGTAGGTAGTGGACCTGACCCTTGAGGGGGGTTTGGTGGGGTTTTACTTCTCCCTTGAGAGGAAGTTTGTCCCCCACCTCCTTGTGAAGGAGAGATAGTGGATGGATGGCCCTGAGAATTGGACCCAAGTAAGGTGGAACCAAGCAAAGCTAATCCCAAAATAGTGGCACTCATAGGGGTGTGAGATGGTTGATCCGGTGAGTTGGAAAGATTAGGAACTCCTCCTAGAATAGGAGGGAGATTCTGTGGGTCCCCTATGTTGTTCGAATAGAAAAGTGAATGTGTGAAAATAGTGACGAGAGTAATAAATGAACAAGAGACTTGTATAATTTGGACCTTCACAATATATCTCACAATCACATGTAATCAAATGAGCATCATACGTAAATCAACTGTAAATAATCATACATGTGGGTAGGTGGATTTTGTCCGAATGGGAGAACAAAGAAAATAAATAATCGTGCCCTAAAAAAAACGTATTGTCCTTCCTCTCAAATAGCATTGTACCTTACAAGAGAACTCAAGAGTGGGTTCTGAAGCCACTGGAATAGGAAATAGTGAAGGATGAAACAATCATTTATAATGAGGGGTAGAGGGTGCATATCCCAAAAGAGCTAGCGATATATCCCTATAGCCACACAAAATCAGATCAAGGTGCAATTGCAGCCCATAATTGCCACCTGGGTAGATGTCCTAAATTTTGGCCACTAGATACCTCGGTCAAAGTGCGACATTTAGATTTTCGGCCTCAGAAATGGGTCACGTGATGAATCCCTTCCAAGAGTTGGGTGACTCAAGGGGGCACACACAGAACAACTGGACCCTTCTTCATGATGGATCCTATGTTTTTGTGACAAAGTTTCGTCGGAATAGGGTCGTTGTTGCGACCAAGATGATTTTTTTTTCGTTGGAATCAATTCGTCGGTCTAACGACCACACATGGATCTTCATCGGTCTAGCGACCAGGAAAAGAAACCTATTCACATTAGGGAAAAGTTACCATTTGTCAGTACATCGACCAAGATTAGTTGGTCTAGCGACCAACTTTATTTGCAAGACTTGCTAGCATCTCTAAGGAAAACATAACCTTGGTTACTCTAGCGACCATAATTAGTCGGTCTAGCGACCACTGTTAGTCGGTCTAACGACTAATATTAGTCACAAAAGCGACCAAGATAACCCTGGCAAACTTAGTCAATAAACCACGGTTAGTCGGTATAATGACAAAGATTAGTCGCTAGACCGACCAACCCTGAAGCTAAAAAGATCAAATGAAGGACAAACAGGTAGTTGCTAGAGCGACGAAGTTACATACTTTGCGACCAAATGGGTATACAAGCAACGAACCTGTTCGTCGCTAGAGAGACGAATGTTGGGGTTTTTTTGAAAAAACAATATGCCATTCACATATGAATAAGCCCAGACTAGCAAGCTACATAAGCATACTTTCATTATGTACTTGGGAGATGGCACTGGAGTCAACCCCCTAATGGTCAATACCGGTGATCCAATTTACCTTGTCATTTCTATGTGTAAGCACCATTATGATGAGTCTCAATCCATGCTAGGGGATTTAATATCGAGCCTCAAATTGTGGAAGGTGAATCTAGAGCATTGGGTGGAGGAGCTTTCACAACAACAGAGCTCCCTTACGGAGTAGTTGGGCACTATTAAATCGAAGGAATTCCTGTTAGATGTGGAAAATCAATGCCTAAGAGAAAAATATAGGGAACAAGAAGCTGGAATTTAGAAGCTACGATGACATGTAAAGAAGATGGAGCATGAGTAGTCACCTGGGTTGGCATTCTATATGCACAAGTACATTTAGAAGTCTTCAATGGGTTCGTTCCCAATAAAAAATATGTCACTCAATGAGGACCAAAAAATGGAGCATCCACGTTGTCAATAGGCTTAGAGGTCAAATACTACCCATCCACCAACTACTGAAAGTGTTGAAACTAGAGTGCAAGGCCATGAAAATTTTCATGTTTTTCTATAAATGATTTGTAGGGTAAAATTGTTTTGTTAGTAGGCCTTGATAGTCCTTCTATTGAAGGTTAGTATCATTAACTTCATCCTTGCAGTGATGATGACATGTATAATAGGAATAATAATAGATGGCCTATCTCTCTTGACTATGGAATTTGGGAAAGGATAAAGACATAATAAATGAGAACCAATGCCCTTTTGAATGCCAATGAAACTTGTAGTGGAGAAATGCAAAGGCCCTTTTCAAAGAAAGGACGAATATCAAAATATAGTGATCATTCCCATTTCTTGGAGGACCAAATGCCATATGGAAAACTACAATCAAGTAGTGAACTATTGTGAATGATCTACTTTCTATGATATGCTAAAATTTTGCAACATGAGGTTTCCAAAAGTGGATAACATAGGCGATGACACCAAAGGTAGACATAGACAATGAAATAATAAGAAAAAAATATCACCTTGGAGAGAATTGGTTTAAAAAAGAATACATTCATCAGATGGACAAGGGGTTCTAGTATTAAAAAGGACATTCCTTCCACTCACAGGGCATGTGGAATGGAATAGGAACCTTGATACTGGAATTTTTTAAATATCCTATTCATAGTCTGGACAAAGACAATACACACCTCATTACTGAAATCAATTGAATGATAAGAAGTTCTTTCCATTGCTACAATTAATCACCACACAACACATAAATCTAAATTATGGCATCAACTAAGACTCAAATCCAAATTTAAGAAAAATATCATTTCCTTATTTATGATAAATGATTATAAGTTGCACTTAACTATAGGGGACATAATTACAATTGTGTGCTTGTCACAGGTTCAACTATATCATTAGCTCAAGGAAATGTTTAATAAACAAGTGACCAAAAGAACAAACCCACACAAACATGGTGACAACAACAATTGCAAGGTATACTTATATGGAACTTAGTATCTAAATCTAGTTAGAAGGAACATGATCCAAGTTATTGGCTTTAGTCAGTTAATGCCCTAGATGAAAAATACAGAGTAATTTTGGAGACAACCAAACACAGTTACAATGGTATGTTGTTCTAGACATTGCAATAAATCAAATGCTACATTAATTTCCCCAAAACTTCCAAGAATGGGGGATCGTGTCAGAGTGAATCTATATCTAGCATTAAAATGGTGGGATTGTCTTTGTAATAGTTATGCCAGTCCTAAATTGAGTGCCAAGTTAGTAGCTTTAGTAGATTTAGGGAGCTATAGAGATTAGGTCTAGATGTCTTGCGTTAGGCCACTAAGAGTCTAGGATTGCTAAGCTTAGGATGTAGGTTAGGTTTAGGGTAGGCCGAGGTATGTAGGGGTAGCCTACGTTAGGTTAGGAGGTTCAAACCTCCTAGGAGGAACAAGAAGCATATGAAGAGGATGATGAACCTCAGGTTCATCGCATTCAATGTGTACTACATTGATTTAGGCTAGCAATAGTGTTGGATAGAGAGACATACCTTGGGGATTGTGCCCACTGCCATGCATCCTTAACACTCGTGGAGTCAGCATAACTTTGTTTTCTTAAATTCAAATTTCCTAAAAAAAATCATTGATCTCCACATTCATTATGAAAATATCATGATAGTCATAAATCAACCAAAAATCACCTTAAACCAGTCCTTAACAAGATCCATACCTTTGAGTGATGGGGTGCCTCCAATGTTGCTCCTCTCCATCCTGCGATTCATCACATGACTTAATTATATTTCAAAATAGTAATTAAAGATGTAACAACCTCTACAAATTAATGACTAAAGATGAATACCTAAATGAGCTTCTCTTCGTTTCGAGAATAAATTATTCTCTACTGAATAGGACCAACCACGTGAAGGTGGAAGATCTTTTGGCCCCTCCCCCCCTCTCACATCACTCTCATTTCCCCATACCCAATATATCTAGATTTTACAACTATAATTAGAAATGATAGTAACATTAAATGTAAGAAAAAAACATTCATCGCCATGTGCTAAAACAAAAAACATGAAAGCAAATAACATTCATGACATTTAGGAAAAAAAATACATTAAATTGGACTAGAAATATATTGGATTTATATTAATAATAAAATGTCTAATCATTTGTTTTTCTTCTTGTTCTTCTTCTTGGTCTCCATGAAAGAAAAAATTAATTCATCATCATAATTTAACTGATCCCCCAAATTTATTGGGCCTTCTTGAAGTGTTGCATCATCAGTACTCAACACCTCACGCTATGATGAACTTCTAGTATTTCAGCGTGGAGGTTGAGGATGCGCATGGGCATCCACTGCTGCAACAACAAAAAAAATTCAAGTGATATTGTTATTCACTGTTCCTAGGGCAATTTAATTAATATAGATTTAATTACAATGTTTTATACCTGGATTAGTTGGTCCAGTAGAAACAGTAGTTGGTGGCCGCATTGTTGTTTCGACGCTTGTTGATCTCCGCTCTCGATCGAAATCTACATGCTCTTCCATATGAAACAATATAAGTATTTATTACAGAATATACCCTAAATATTAATACTCATTGAAAAATGGAAAAATATTAAAAATGTGCGCATACCACTATGTAATGGTCCTTCGACAACAACGCTTGAATCAATATGGGGGTCGGGATGTGGTTCATCGGGTACATCAGGAGCATTGGTAGCATTGTTACTCTCCTACAAATGTGGAAAAGACACACATTATTTTACATTTTAAATGAATAAAAAATATATTTTACATTACAAGTAATCAATGAGTAAAAACTAATCGACAAGTTTTTAATTTCATTTTATTTACCATGTCCTCTAGAGAGACACATGGTGATTTCCCCAAGATTCTTCGTCACGCCACCACGCCATCAAAACCCTTTGTGAATCCAACCTTTAGATCTTCTTCTGTGGCTTCGTTGTTGAACAAATCCCCCTGCATTGAGAAATATCAAAATCATTAGGCACTAGCTGGAATGAATTACATATTTTGTGATGATGATAAAAAAAAAGTAAAATGTTTAGGCACTTACAACCCTTGCCTTCAATCTCCCGTAACCACCTTGGCCCAGTTTATGTTGGCCGTGTTTGTCTTGTCTTGCCTTTGTTTCCTTGGAAGTGTCTTGGAGTCTACGCAATATTTTGAAATATGTTAGATATTGATTGTTTTCCTCGTAAAGTAAACAAAAGACCGTCATAGTAAATTGAAAACACCTCTTACCTTCAAGGGCCAGGTGGTTTCTTCCCTTGTGCTTTCATCACTAATTCTCTTGCATCGAGAATAATTTCTTTCCACTCCCTCTTGGGGACAACCAAAGGGCGTTCACACTTGGGGTCCTGTACTAATTTATTCCTATAGGCCTCTCTAACATGTTTCAAATGCTTGTCGGTCCTTTTTAGGACTTCTGGCTTATTGAATGAGTCACCAAACTCGCCAACCAGTCTGGAGATAAGAAGGCTTTTCAGTTTGGAATTTTGTCGATTCCATCGTAGTCGAATGGTCGGCCCAAAAAGTTCTAATGCATAGTCATGCAAACTATTGTAGAACACATTGTTTCCTATAAAACATCGTCATCATTAGTAATTTAAATATCACTGATATGTGATTGCTTAAACAATTATATAACAGGAATCTCGATAAAGACATATATTAAATACTTGGTAGCTATACTATTTTTAGAGGAACCATGTCGTGTTCGACCAAAAATGATACCACGGTTGTTCCTATGCTTTGGATACATGTAGCACCATGGTAACAATCAACGGAAGAGTGATCAGTTCCATGATCATGTACACCACCTGCATGATCTGGCGTGTGCTATGGGGGCATGGCATCACACCTAGAAGGTATAGAATTGGTCTCAGGCGGCACACTTGGGGGTGGAAAATAGCCTCATGGCTACGTGGCCATGCGGGTTCACTGTTGCAGTCCTCCTGTTGCTACCAGGACCTTCCGCTTCCCCTCTCATTGATCTCACAAAATTATACAATGAGAAATATGTGTTAATTAAATATATATATGAAATTACAAAATTTAAAACCAAAAATTGATATTGTTAGATGACATGACTTACCCCATAATTTTCTATCTTAACGCGTAATTCAACTATCCTTAGGAAATCCTCATCTGTTTCTGGCCCAACAGGGACCAAATCCTGGAATTCGCTAGTGGCCTTTCTTAGGGACAATTCTATTGTCTGCAAGGGGTCTCTAGAATCAAATATCTCTTCATTGCTTATATATTCATCATTTTCGGTCGATGTGGTGCTAGGAACGAGGCCTTTTCCTCGATCAACACCTTTTCCATGCTCAGGGCCTTTGCCCTAATCACCACTTTGGCATAATTTCAAGAATAATGTTAGTACGTGCAAGAAATATTGAAAAAACAATATATGAAATAATGGAATATTGGAAAATATTATCAAATGAAACATTCACACATACAAATTAGAAAATATTTGGAAATGAAACATCGATCAAAAATTAGCAAATGGAACATTCAGAAATAAAATAAGATTTTGTCACAAATGAAACATTCACAAATTAAGTAATCCATTTTTAGGTTTGGGTATAATGGGTTTTGTACCATAGCAAAAGAATACATTCCTGGGTCGACTCGATTCATATTGTAATCGACCAACAACTCTTCGTCTGCCGTTATTGTTTTCACCGCACATACAAATATCCTATTACCTTCACGCTCCTCAAAAATGCATTTGGGTTTCTTTCTTGTCGTCCCAGGCCTTGTACTGTTTATAAGACCTGCAATATTCCTCGATGCCTTTGGCCTTCCATCAATATACATAGTTGCTCCTTTATTTTTATTATTGTCTTTCAGCTGTATATACATTGGTTACCCTAGCACTCACAACCAACCCTATCACCCTATGCGCAACAAACCCTAAGCTATGAAAAATGGACATGATGTGGTAGGGTGCTCATGTTCTAGGGCTCACTCTCTCAACTATGCCAATTGTGCAAGAAAGTAATATTTTAGTGCAATGGTGAAGAGAGTCTTGTCTCCTTGTCTCTAGGGTTTTGAAGAGAAGTGCGTAAAAGTTAGAAGGAGGTCCTTTAGGGTTTGAACCTTGTGAGAGAGAGAGGAGTGTGCAAGTTCGAGGAGGGCTTGATTTAGGGTTTATCCTTGTGTTTCCTTTAGGGTTTGAGATATGGCCTTTGTACTTTGGTCTCCATGCCTCTCTATCACTCACATGAATTACAATGTTTGTGAATTTGATGGATGGTTACCTTGCAAAGGTTGCACCAGATATCAATTTGAAGCTTCCCAAATTTAGTCGTTAGCAACATCAGTTGGTTCATTCAAGTTTAGTCATAGATTTGACAATTTTCATGGGTTACACAATTTGGTTTGTTCATTCAAGTTGGGAACATGTTCGATCATTGGATAATGTTTCTTTGTGAGTGGTTCAAATCCAAGCTGGAGAAGTTTGACATTGGAAGATGACACTATATAGGTTGGAATAAGAAGAAACTAGGCGAGGGTTTTGGTTCTTCCAAAGAAAAAAGGGGAACATGGGAAGATAATAGAATAAATATATATCTTCATACACCCATTCCTGAGGGGAGTTTCTTCAACTCATTTGTCTCTTCATGGTTTCCCAATACTAGATTGCAACATAAAGGACAATACATAGTTGTTTTCACATCATTTAATGACTAGAGAATTTAGTTGATGAATCATGTTCAATAAGAAGAAAAGAAGGAATTTAGTGATCCTTGTTCATAATCAAGTTCTCCTATCCTACACTAACACTTCTAGCCCCCTATCCTACCACTCTAACAACTCTCGACCTGCTCTTTTGAGATTGTTCAGAACATAAGTAAACTAGCCCTATTACATATCTAAGCTACCCTAAAGAGAATCCCCCTAAAACTTAGCTACTATACTACCAAACGTTAACCCTTAGGCCACCCTTTAGGCATGCTCCAAGACCTCATGGCCTGCCATACTTTGACTGTCCCAAAAGTAGTGTAGCAACCCCTTTTCATCATATATTTGGCCTAACTATCCCTTAAACTAGTGTAGGACTACCCCTAGACTTAGGTCATCCACTCCTCATCATAAACAATTAATTTAGGATTAGAATTTGGGACTGATATTGTCATTATATACTTCAGAAAAATGATTAACTCAGCCCTATATTTTGACATTTCATTACTCTATATTTGATTTTGGAAACAACATAACATCATAACATCAATATTTTGGAAATAGGTATAGTGTTGTGTTTTGACATTGTCAGTGTGTCAAAGAGATCAAAATATCATGCCCAATATGTAACAACATAGAAATCACAACACTACAACTCTTTCCAAGAATTTGATCCTACGGTGTTATGTTATTCCCAAAATCAAATGTGGAATGATGAAAGGTCAATTTGTCATAACCAATAAAAAATACATGACAACCATGAGATCACAATTTAATTTCCAAATGTTCTTTTTATCTCTAAGGTCAAAATGTGCACTGATAAGGTGCCAAACATAGGACTGTGCTAGTAGTTTTCTGAAGTGTTTTATATCATTCCTAAAGAGCAGATTTGTAAATCAGTGTCACTACGGGTCAGGTTCTCTCTGTTTAGGCCAAGTGAGTTTGTGATCAAGGCCAAGGGAGGATTCCCTACGACTTCGGTCGTTCACAGTGTTGATCAATGCCTTAGATGTAAATGATCTATGATGTATATTTCCCAAAGGCAAGGCAAAAATAGTTATTCACACAATGTCCCAGAGACAATCAAACAGTTAGCTTATGGATCAAATATGACAAATGCAAGTAAATACCAGTAGAAAACCAGTGCCTTAGGAAGGGGCCATGGAGTCTAGAAAATGTCATAATCCTGATAAGATTGACCTCAGGATAGGATATCCTGAGGTCTATCTAAATATTCAGATAACCAAACGATGCTTCAGTTAAATGATGACTCTTTCATGTAAACTCATCAAAAGGGTTTTCAATGTGTAGTTTAGTGACAAGTTGGGTGAAAGGAAAATGGGAACAAGATATTCTATTAAATGTGTAGTGCATGAAATGATCAAGAGATCAATCTATCATGAGTGGTTGTGATCAATATCCAATAATAGTACATGGACTTTAAGTGATTCCCTTTTGATATGATCAAAACGATAATTGTGAAGTAACTCAATCACATACCACTTCATCAACCAACCAACATGAGCTTATTCATCAAATGATTCCTCACCAATGATATAGGTTCAAGAAATTGTAATGCAACTAATCAAATGTAAAACATGTCAAGATTGTGTGTCAGGAAACAGATTGATACCAACCTTACTAAGAAACAATATGTATTCATTTAATTCAGAGAATTTATGGCTTTGAATCAATGATTGTCAGTCCAATGAATTTACATATGTCAAAGTATGAATCACATGCAAGCATATTAGTTCCAGTTCTGATTTAATTTAAAGTCTATGCATCAACATAGCATAAAAATGATGTTTCTACCACATACAATACATCAAATCTCCAAGTGGAGGGATGTCTTCATGATCTTATAAATCTGAAACATTGATATCAGTCCCTACCTATCATTTCTAAATTTGTGTTTTAGTATAGGTCTGTTTAAGAATAATGCCACAGTGACTTCAATTAGATATGTCGAGGTGCCTTTTAGGATGCTAGGTAGTATGGTTTAAGGTGTTGCATTGAGGAGACATGGTGTCAAGAATTTAGGGGGGTCTTCCCAAAGTATGTTAAGTAAATTCTATGCCAACACAGGGTAGTTTAAGGTCTGTCTAAGGGGTTTAGGGTTTATGGTTGAGATAAATTGTAACTATCCATCAATATTAGGCCCTTTGGTACAAAAACATTTGTTTGTGTCAAATAGGGCATTTGACCACTCACCAAAAACCTTATCATATACTCTACAGATTAAGGAAAGGAAATATTTCTCTTTGATTTCATTTTCTTGATAAACCCTTAATTTCCATGTAGTAGTAATTATATTTTTTTGCTCAATGACAATTTTATGCATAAAGTGATAGCCTTTAAACCACTCATGACCTTTAATGCCATGAAGGCTCAATAATACTTGAAGGGCAGGTCTTGAAGGGAAATGGAATCTTCAAATTTGATCACTAGAAATTAGTGCTAAGGCTTGTGTTGATCTTTAATAATAGTTGTTGAAATTAATGATCCCTAACCAATCTCCAAAATGTCATATGTTTATTGGATATTTTGTGGCAAAACTTGCATAAATGTTGAAAGTATGAGGTGATTAACTTGTCATTAACAATGTGGGATGATCTAGAATTAAGGGTTTTTCCTCAAAATTGAAACATCTTAGGGATTAGTAAAGCTATGCATGTCTATCCTCATACTCTACAAGACTTATCAATCCATCTCAATATGTACCTTTTTCATTACGATAGTGATAAACTATCTTGTTTCACAAAACTCAAGCTAAAATTTATGCTTCTCCAATTGCTCACAAACATAATGGTACTGCACTTAAATGCTCTTTATTCTTGCATGAAACCTAGTATTCTTAGCCATTTCAATGAAACTTTGGTGATTACATCTTAAAATAGGATTTGGTTGCTCTAACCTAACATATTTTTGTAAATTTCTTAGCCACATCAATTCCTTGCTTGCATGATTTTCTACTACATGTTCTACTTTAGCACTTGATAAGGAAATGGTGGGTTACTTATTCTCCATGAGACAATACCATGGTGGGTTACACAAGGGGCTATTTTAGCTCCGAGAAGCTCCATGGTAAGTGTTGTGGGATTGGTATATGGAAAGGTGATGTGATAGAAATATTAATCTTGAGCATCCAAGTGTCATCTCATGTATCATCTATGCTTATTGGCATTGTTCCTCATCACTAAAGACATCGATCAAATATTGAAGCAAGATGAGTTATTTGATGACATTTTATGTATAAGTGTATTTAGTGTATGAGGCGATCTTTACCATAAAACAATAGTTTATTGTTAGATGATTTTCGAATGCATCAATTATGTAGATTGAAAAGCATATAACATGGATGATCCTTGAAAAGATGTGAAATGATCATTGCTTCCAAATTGACAGGGAAATAATTGAATGCCATTTTATGAAGTGTTGAAGGGGTCTTGAAGGGCAGGTCTTGAAGGGAAATGGAATCTTCAAATTTGATCACTAGAAATTAGTGCTAAGGCTTGTTTTGATATTTAATAGTAGTTGTTGAAATTAATGATCCCTAACCAATCTCCAAAAATTCATATGTTTATTGGATCTTTTGTGGAAAAACTTGCATAAATGTTGAAAGTATGAGGTGATTAACTTGTCATTAACAATGTGGGATGATCTAGAATTAAGGGCTTTTCCTCAAAATTGAAACATCTCAGGGATTAGTAATGCTATGCATGTCTATCCTCATACTCTACAAGACTTCTCAATCCATCTCAATATGTACCTTTGTCAGTATGATAGTGATCAACTATCTTGTTTTACAAAACTCACGTTAAAATTTATGCTTCTCCAATTGCTCACAAACATAATGGTACTGCACTTAAATTATCTTTATTCTTGCATGAAACCTAGTACTCTTAGTCATTTCAATGAAACTTTGGTGATCACATCTTAAAATTGTAGGATTCGGTTGCTCTAAACTAACATATTTTTGTAATTTTCTTAGCCACATCAATTCTTTACTTGCATGATTTTCTACTGGATGTTCTGCTTTAGCACTTGATAAGAAATATGAAGTTTCATGCATACTATTTCATACATAAGGATGCCTACCACACTCCAATAAGGAATATTTCTCATAGCTTCCTCATCAACTTGATTACTTGGACCGATATCTTGTGACAATTTTTGAGCAATTTTCATTTTAGTCTTCACATTTTAGAAATCACTCATCCTTAATATCTAAAGGATATGTTCAATGTATCTCCTTTTACTCAATTGAAAATTCCTATTGATAAAATCTCTTACTACTTGAATAACCAAGTAGGATTAATGGACCTCTTCATGATCCAACATGTCAAATTCTACAACAGTTTTGATTTGAAAGAATTTAACACAGATAACTCCTTGCTCATACAAATGCATAATCTATGGAGAATGCCAATATGATAAAGGACTTGACATTATGCTAGACATAAATATTTATATATGTAGTATAATGTTGGAAACCCTCATTCATTAAATGTGCATCAATGTGTCAATGTCATGCCCTATAGGATTTCTTAAGTCTATGCAATTACTTTTGCAACATGCACACCATATGCTTGTTTCCTTGTTGTACATAACCCTCAAGTTGTTTAATACATATATCTTCCTACAAGACACCATTAATGAATGTTGTCTCAACATCATGTTGATGGATATGCATATGCATCATTATTGCAATTGTTGAGGTTTCTATAATGGATGCCATCTTCACTATTGGTATAAAATTCTTTGGGTTGTCCATGCCCTAAATTTGTGTGTACACTTTCACCATCAATTGAGCTTTATATTTCTCAACTGAATCACTTGACTTGTTTTGTTTGAAAACTCACTTAGTACTAGTTTCTTTCTTACCTATTGGTAGAGGAACACGTGCCCAAGTTTGATTCTTCACTAATGTCTCATACTTTCCATCCATAGATTTTTTCCATTCTACCATGTTTTGGCCTTTAAGCACAATTTGTATTGTTCGGGGTTTGAGCACTTCAACATTGCTTGCATAACTCCATAGTGTCTCTAATAGTTTTTGTATTTTTTTTTATATTCTTAGTACTGACAATTATTTGTTAGGTTTTTTTCACTTCTACACTCTCCCAAAATGAAGGATTATATTCATTTGAAGTTCCCTTGGTATATTCCTCAATTATCTCCATTGAGGGGACATCCAAAAGCTTAATTCTTCTCCTACCTTTGTAGTCGCTATCAAGATGCTTCACTAACATTGCAACTTCATAAAAAATCATATCAACTTATAATCATTGAATGTTATATTGGGCTACACAATCTATAAATAGTTGCATTTGAACCATAGCCAACCATAATACCTTTTGTGCTCCTATCATCCATTTTTTTTCACCTCTATCTATAATGTATGAATATAATGGAAAAGGAGGATTAGGTTAATCATCAACAAGGGGGATTAGGTTAATCATGGCACATCAAATATTATACTTTTTTTGCACATCCAATACCAGTAAGCAATACCACTAACCTACAAAAGTTGAACATATTCTACTTTTTTTGCACATCCAATACCACTAAGCACTATTAAAACAACTCCAATTTCAACTTGAAAAACCAAGGCTATTTTTTGGAGAAAGAAGTAAAACCATATTTATCCTCCGTGCCCTCATCCCGTGCACCCTCCTCTGCGTGTACCCTCCTATGGTGCGCCCTCAAAATCGTGTGCCCTCCTCCAACCATGTGCCCTCCTCTGGTGCACCCTCAAAATCTTGTTCCCTCCTTTGGTGTGCCCTCCTTCTCCGTGTGCCTCTACCTCCTTCTCCGTGCCCCTCTCCCTCCTCTGTGCACCTCTCCCTCCTACTCCCGTGCTCCTCTCCCTCCTCCGTGTGCCTCTCCCTCCTTCTCCCTTGCTCCTCTCCCTCCTTCTCCCCTTCTACCCTCCACTTTGTGTGCATGGAACTATTCGCGCGAGTTCAAAAATATGAGAGTGATAGTCATGTAGTGATAGTGTAGTTTGATTTTGGTTTGGTTTTTTTTTTATGTTGTTTTTTTGTTTTGTTTTTATATTATTTATATATATTATAATTTATATATTATATAATATATATGTATATATATATATATATATATATATATATATATATATATATATATATAATCCCTAACTCATAGCCCCCGAGACATAAAATCCCTAACTCGTAGTCCCCGAGATATAGTCATGGATACATCGTGGTCACTTGACTGAGAATATAGATATACACCAATTGGGAATAAATAATATTGTACAATTGTTCCTTTTGGATGGATTCATCCTCATTTCTAGGCATAGTCATGGATACATCCTTGGTGATGAGGGGAATAAGGGATTCCAGGAACTACTCTATAAGAAATTGATCATTGATATTGGATTTTCACAAGGCACATCTTATAAGTCACTCATGGATGTGTTCTGAGATGTGAGTGGTTGTGTTCTAATGGAAATTGGTCAATATTTCTATCCCTATGCGATGGTGGAATGGAAGTTGGAATAAGGTAAGGAAATAATTTTATATGAACTCAAAGGTTGTATGGGTATTACTAGGTTGTTCTATGTACAATTTGGAGGAAATGCTCATCAAAGTGAATTAAAAAAGTATCAACCTAATTGAATACTCTGTTATGGAGTTCGAAGAAAACCAAAGGTGAAAGGGCACGATATGGTTGGAGGGATACTTTCTAGGTTTACCCTCAAACATTGGGATGTCAGAGGGATTTTTATTTGGAATATTGGGCCAATTGGTATCATGGAAGATAAGATCATTGATTAACTTGGTCAAATCATGGATATTTAACCCTTCCATAAAAGTCACAAAAGGTTGGTTGGCATTGGCTCCAATATTACAAAAGGAACTTCAGTAATGAAAGAGAAATGAGTCACGATCATACATCTGGTCCCAACCTTGGAATTATCCACTTTAAAATAGCACACCTATTACCAAACGAGATGGAACCATGTCCATAAGAAAGGATTTTGAAAGTTCCCTAATAGTCAACCTCTATGATTCAATGTGAAATGACCAAGGGAAATTATTTGGATGCCTGTCCCCAGAGTCCTAACCTAACTACAACATTGTTTTGATGGGCCAAGTGGGATTGTATGTGTTAGATTAGATGGTTTATTATTAGGTTTAGCTTGGTGGAATGAACCAAGCATACAATTTAAGGTGTGGGATGTGTGCACGTGTGGTGTGACTAACTTGAAATGAAAATTCTTGCAAATGAAAGTAAATTACAATTAGTTGAAATTTAAACTTATATCAGAAAGTAAGTAACCAAGATAAGTACTAAATAAAATTATTTTTTCTTTATCTAAGTTACCCTTCAAATATGAAATGTACTTGCGAATATTTAGATTTCAAAATAAAAAACAATCTCCTTTACTCTTTGGCTCACAAGCAAACCATTTAGAAAATCCTAGGTCTTTATTGGTAAGTAAAATACTAGGGGTTCTAGGGAACTCTTTTCTTTCAACAAGATACTTTTCAATTATGAAATAAATGGAAATATAAAACAACAAAGAGAATTAACCTAGAGCCCTTGCAGAAACTCACCTAGAAAGTTGTGTTGGCAATGTAGATTATGCCCCCTATTCCTATGTCGTTCAATGATGATAACATGCCAAAAAAAGTTTTGGTCAATGAAAATAACATGCCAAAAATTGTGTTGGTAAATGCACTTAATGACCACCAAAAATGCGTTGGTACCTAAGGGTTTCCGGATAGTTGTGAGCTAGTCTCTGAGGCAAATATGAGTGGTTTTCGACATTTGTTTCCTGAAAACAATGCACATAAAGTATGCATGAGATATCTCAAGATGGTGGGGATGGAGAAAGGGAAAGAAAAGAATATGGGAAGGACTAAATGACTGTTGTAAGCAAGGAATTCTCGCCTAATGAGCATATGGTTAACAAAGCGAGGAATTTCAACACATAGAAAAGATAACTTAGATCACCTGCAAGATTGTTTTCCCATGACTAGGCCCACATCAAGTGAAGGAATAAAATTAAGAAGGTACATGTGTTTTCCCATTCCATGTCAATAACAACGCATCCATTCACTGGGAACAAATCGATTACTCCACTAAATTAGGTTTTATGGTTTACATGATGAATTGATGATGGAAGAAAGTGGGCGTGTCAGTAAAATTTGAGTCCAAAAATCCTCCCATATCGTTAAGGCATGCAAATAGTCTATCCATGTCAAATTTCAATGCATTAAGAAACAGTTTGAAAAAATTTCAACATTGGCCCCATTCACAGGTCACTGTTGCCCGTGTCTAGTCCTAGTACAATTTCCTTGTAAAATTTGTATAAGATATTTGGAGAATGATAATTTTGAAGGTGATAGGCCTATTCCTACACACCACGATGAGATCACCTCTCATTGACAGTCTATGTATTGATCCCTTTTAGTTTTGGGTTTTTAGTTTTTCCAATTGCACACACCTTTCAATCTAGTCAAAGTTCAATTAATGTCTCTTGTTACTGTAGGGTTATAAAGCCTCATGATCCTAATGACCACATGCCTCCAACCTTCTGATATAATGATCGTTGCGTGACAACTGTCATGAAGGATGACGACTAAGACTAGGGGCAACTTTCGATGACTCCACTAAATTAGGGTTTATGGTTTACACGATGAATTGATGATGGACATACCTACATCATTGGTATGGTTAGGCATAGTCGCGTAGAGCTCCTCTTGGTTTCGAGAATAGTTCATTATCTACTAAACAGGGGCAACCACGTGAAGGTGGAAGATCTAATTATCCCCCCCCCCCCC
>ML780137.1:1189922-1222959 GCA_009831015.1 Picea engelmannii | reverse complement strand
CATCTAACTTATTTAAGTGCAATAGTGTGTTACATACCACAAAAATGTGTTAGTCCCGGTGCATCGTGAATTGTCCATGTAAAAATCCCATGGAATTGAAATCCTCTTTGACCTATTGGTCTAGAGATGTCGTACATAGTGATGCCGTCCCATAAATTTAATGGCTCATTGACAAGAGGCTCAATATATACATTCATATATTTCACTTGGTACTTACCTAAATGGTTAAAAAATACACATAATTACTACACCTTGTATACATATATGAAATTGTGCAATGTACAAGACAAATGAAATGTTAAACATTAAAAAAAACAATATCGTTATAAAAATATACTTGGAACAATCATTGCCAACATTGTGTGCTCTCTCTTTATTGACATCCAAGGAGGAAGGTTATTGTTTATAACAAAAACAGGCCACACCGAGTAGATAGACGTGAGCTCACCAAATGGATTTACACCATCAGTTGCCAATGAAATCCTAACATTACGAGGTTCTTCTTTAAAAATTGACCATCTTTCTTCGATATTTTTATATAAAGAACCATCTGCAGACATTCAAATAACATCATCTTCACTTCTATTCCGAGCAGGGTAATCCATAATCTGTGCTATGTTTCGACATCTAAATAGTCGCTGCAGGCATGGAATTATGGGAATATAACGAAGAACCTTGTGAGGCACCTTTTTTGTTAACTGATCAATTCGATATATACTAATTTGACATTGCGGGCAATTTGATTCAGTTGCATATTGTCCATAATATATGATGTGATCATTGGGGCATGCATCAATAGCCTGATATTCCATTCCAATTTCTTTCAGAATGGTATATAATTCTCGGTATGTGCGAGGTAACTTATTTGGTGATGGTAAGAAATATTCACCTATCAACCTACAACAACAATATACAAAAAAAAAATCAATAATGAAAATTATATTAATCATTATAAATATTGCATCCTTAATTTAGACATCAATTGACACTGAAAATAAAATAAAATAAAAGTTGAAAATTGCATAAAACTGTAAAATTATGTTGCTTGCCTTAGGATCTGTGTCATACGTGTCTTTTACAAACCATTTGATACCTTCAAGTTGACCAACAACATTACAGCAAAGATAACACTTTTTTTTGTGCCTTCATATAGGGATTCCGTGGAATTTTGAAGGATAGGTTTATCCAAAATATATTCATCATCATTGTCCTCATCATTGTCATCATTATCATCCTGCAAGTTGTCCTCCTCCAAGTTGACATCATCATCCATTGGAGCATTATAAATGTCTTGGATCAATATATTTGTCCCATCATCATCAACTGTATTATTAATATCATCATTTTCCATAGGAATAATGTGATCATCATTATCCACACGATTAAGTTCAACTTGTTCTTTAGTATTATCTCTATGAAAAAGTTTCCTGCTAGGTGACATCACATTCTTAGGATGATTTTTCTTTAATAAAAACAATAGAAGCAATAAAATACATTTAGAGTATATCACAAATATTATTTTGAAAGATAAATTAAAAAAATAAATAAATTAATGTATAATACCCTTAAAGATCTATAATAACTAATTACTTACCATGGGACGATATTCATTGCCCCCTTCAACGTGCCCATTCTCCCTACAATGTTTTTAAACTATTTTTAAAGGTAGTCTTCTTCCATTAAAACCCTTGCATTCACAACAAGGGAAATAACATTTCCCATCACCATGAATCACTATTTGCCGCTTTAACATAACAAGCTCTCTTTTCTTGTCTGGAGTTGACATTGTAATTACCTATTACAACAAATCCATTGAAACATTATAAGTACAATATACAAATCTATTCAAATAATTTGGCATATATTTAGATATTTGTAATGAAAATTATACAACATGTTCAGAAAAAATAAGGGACAAAGCATGAAACCTAAAATCAGCTAGAAAAAATAAGGAACAAAGCATGAAACCAATGCATTTCATATCCAACGTACAACACTAGCTATTTGGGAATCTAAATGACACTTGGTTCTAAAACAACACATTGACCTACACATAAACATCCAAACATAAATGAATCTTCTAATAATCTCTTTGTTGTGATCCACCTACTATTATGTTGTCAAAATTGAGGAACAAAATTGATAGAAGTGCAAGAAAGAGTTTGGGGAGAAAAATAAATCATGACATAAGAAGCCTAAAGGAAACTTTAATTCTCATAAAAAATGATGATGTAAAGAAAATTAATTTTAAGACAACCAATCAAAGCTGACAAGCAATTCCTTGGCATGGTAATGATAAACGATACACTATACATCTTTTATTGTCCAAGTTTAAAGCCTCATACTTTGATTCATCCCTGAAATCACAATATTCCATTAATAAGAGTAGGTGGATCTATTATCACCCAAAATCACACTATATAATATTAAGTCCCTAATAAAAATTAGGGTAGATTTAGGGATACACAAGAGTACTGATGCCCAATATCACCACAAAAGCCATTGCTCTTCACTTCTAGTTGGTTCTTTTCCAACTCAAGGAGGAATCCCTAAATGTAAATTTACTAAGGTAAGAATACTTAGATATTCAATAAGTTCCATGAAATATAAGAACAAAATTAGAGTGATTGAATCTAATTAGAGTGATTGTAGTTGAATCAGTAATATTTTTACTCTATCAAAAGTGGATAAACTATAAAATTTTTCTAAGGACTTAAAATAAACCATAAAATCTGATTTAAGGAGTGAAAATAAACCATAAAATAGTTCAATACCACCAAATTACTAAATCACACATAATTTTTTTAAGTACTGACCTTCAAAATCTCAACTATGTAGAGTCTGATCAATTCAATGTTTCTCTTCTTGAAAGAGAATTGAAATCAAGATTTCATAAAAGACCAGAACACCATTGCATCAGAACACCCAAATGATTGTCACAATTGTAGAAAATGATTGTCGCAACTATATAAAATGATTGTCGCAACTATAGAAAATTTGTCGTATCTGAGATATATATAAGATTGATTTCATCGGTCTTCCGACGCATTCAGTCAAATTGACCAAACAATAAGTCAATGACCGTTTGATTCTCACATGTGCCATAGTTGGTCGTTATAACGACTAAAGTTCATCGCTATAGAGACTAAATCATGGTTGGTCTCTCTAGTGAAGAAATTTCATCGCTATAAAAATCAACGTGTAATGTTGGTCGCTAGAGTGAGGAACAGTTAGACCCTGAAAAAAAAGAAGTAAATTTAGTCCAAAAAAAGGAAAGCAATTACGACGAAATTTTAAACTGTCGTAATATTTCGTAGTAATTTCTGCACAATGTAGTAGTGACAGCCTTCGACCCTTCACATGTATCTCTCTACCTTATGGTGTTAGGAACACTTGAATTTGAGGAGTTCCCTATTTGTCAACTTCTAATGTTGGAAAAATGTGAAAACTAGATAATGAGGGGTTATTTGGATGCCCACGCGCGAGATCCTACCTAGACTAAAAAAGTCTTTTGGCACCTCCTATGGAGGAAAACTTAGTGAGTTTTTAGGAATTTTTTTAGATGTGGTGGGTTGAGAGATTGGGGGTGTGAACCAATCTCATTTGAATTAAGTGGGTGTGGATAATTTCTTCAAGAAATAGTGGGATGTTTCAGAATTCCTTTTGAGAAAACCTACTTCGACCTCCACAATTCAAGATGAAATTATGTGAGTGAGGAGTGACTTTGTGTGTGAGCAAGTGATAAAAAGGTGCCAAATTTTAATAAGTTAGGTGTCAATTTGCAACATGTGGGCTTCCTATGGTCCTTACAAATCTTGATTACCTATCTTGCTAGATGTCATTGGTACAACCTTGCAAAATTTTAAAATTTCTAAAGAAATAGCATGTGGACATGTGGATCCTTACCAATCCTTTAAACTCCCTAATGTTGTTTATACTAAGAAATATTTGAAAAAATATCCTAGATTGTAAACATGTGGGCATGCATAGGCCCATTAATTTGATCTTTAAACTCTCCTAGTGATGTAAACTAAGAAAGTATTTCTCAAGAACCTATCCTAAGTTTGTAACATGTGGGCATATATGGGCCCTTACAAATTTAAGATGATTTCCAAAAGAAACTAAGAGGATCCCTAGGGGGGATTTGTCCTCTCCTAAAGATTTTGTTAAGGGAGATGAAATGTCCCCTTAACCACCTTTCTGATTCTCAAGATCTCTCTATGGTGCGGGAGAAGAACATACTCAATGATTAAAGTTGATTTCTGGTCCCAATGCAGGTGTTTTTTTTATATGTGATAGAAAAGAACCTGAACTTATATTTTACAATCAAAACAAGCCATCCATGTGGAAAAAAAAGAAAACGAGGAGAAATATGGTTCTTTTTTACCCCCTAAGTGCCTATGTTCAACTAACCTTTCATGTGGGAAAGGAATCTAAGTGGAGTGCATTTACAAATTGCATAAAAACAATATTTGGAAGGCTAGGGGCCTTCAAATCATCACAAAAATTCTTACAATTTCGAAACTTTGGACAGGTGCACGGGTTATAGTTCAGACAGAGGTGCAGTGGGTGCACAATGCACAGAGAAAAAAAACCATTTGGTGCATAGTGTGCAGAATGTGTAGAGACCAAAAGTGATTTGGACGCACAATGATCAAAATGCACGTCTGTGGGATGAAATACCTGCACACGTTCGGATACGTGTCACGGAGGGGGGGGGATTTGAGTGGAATTCTTCTCATCCAGCTCCAAACTTAGCTGTTGATAGGTAAGGCTAGGCCGATTATGGTTCCTGCAAGGAAAATGGGTCAAAAATAAGTTCTCTAAAATCCCAAATAGGGAGGAAATTGATACCTTATCCCCAGTATGGTCGCCAATCTGTTGTGTATGTTTCATCACTTGGGTGAGAAAAACAAGGACACTTGCATGTCTAGTTGGTACTACTAGACAAGACAAAGGTTAGTGTATGAATTAAAAAATTCAAGAACATGAAATAAACAAGCAAATAAGCTAAAAAAAACTAAGGAAATAAAACTAGAATGAATAAGAAACTTTCAACCAAAATCAATCAACCAAATGCCCAAGATTATGCCACCAATGGATAACTATATTAGTTGGAAAAACACCATAGAGAAAGGAGGACTTATGGATCCCCTCTTCCTCCTTGGGAGGGCTCTTGAGTTCCCTATTGGAGATATCTTCTTACATTGATAAACAAGAAAGAAAATGGTGAAGAAATCCAAACCTATTCCCTCAAGATGTGAGTGGAATGGCTTATTGGAATGTTGCTAGAATGCTCCAAGAAGAAAAGAGGATTCTTGAAGGAGGATTGAGGCAACATAACAATAGTATGAGATTATTGAATTCTTAGTGCACCCATGGACTCCATTTATAGCATGTATTTGAGGAAATATCCAACTGGTTCTTAGTGTGAACAAGGGGCCCTTTAGGGCACCCTTTGGTCCTTGACCATCCCCCCATGTGGATTCAACTAAGATTTGAGGGTCAAATAAATTTGGGAGATGGTCTATAAGTGGTTGAGGGGATGTCAAGAACCATAAATGCTTCGTTCATGGGAGTGCGTGGATTTTATCGTACACAGTCACGCATATAGTGCATTGTGCGCTCTACGGGATTCTTTGGCCTGTGCACTTTGCGCACGCTTCCTTTAGTGAGTTAGTGCATGCCAATTTTTTTTCCAGTTGTATAGTTTTTGCCTCTTGGAAATGCACTTTGGTGCTGTAGGTGAACTAATAGGTGTTTGGAACTATTGTATTTCTGTAACCATTTGCATGAAATGGTGTGGACGAAATTTCAGTGATAACAGATGCCCCCTGATGTGTGAGGTTAGGAGCATACGTATAGCCGAAATACATCAATGTTTCTTCTACTGAGAGTACCATTGTAATGAAGAGTGTTGATAAGAACTTCAAGAGTGATCCTGTCAGAGGGAGAGGGGAAACCATGAGGCCCAAATCTATCTCTAGGAGGAAAAAATAAAATATGTATACAAACGAGGCGGGCATGCCCCATGCTCATGTCATGTAACTCAAAAGACAGTAACTGAATTGTATGTTGATGTAGATAATTTCAACGCCCTCCGGGGCGGTTTGATAACAACAAATGAAAATTTTGATGGTGAAAAGAATTTGAAAAAAGGTAAGGATTCCTGTGAGAAGGGTCGATGACTCATAGGCATTGTTGGCCTAACAAATTCAGAGGTCTTTGGCTAGTATAAAAAAATTGCAATAGTTGCATAGTAAGACCCACCGTAACATGAGATTTTTTTGAAGTCGAATGTTATGGGGGTCAACGAAATCATAGAGAAATGATATTTCTCTCTATGTCGTCTGAGACTCCTCATTTTAAAGGGAACGAGAGTCAAGATACTGTCTCCCTTATGGAAAATGCGTTGATGTCGACAGAAAGGGAGACACGACTCCAAGAAGTAAAGGGCTTCCCGAAATCCTCTAGATAATATTAGGAACTAATAGAGAACATGAACGAAGTCAAGATGTGGTGAGATTCAAGAATTCCCTTGGTTGGGGGTATATTGGAAGGATGATCAACAACAATTGTGAAAATGTATCGAGTGTCAGGGGGACGACTAGACATGGGGTTAAATTGTGCTAGACACGTGACAAAGTGGATAAATTCAGAGGTCAGGGGTACATGGACTGTGGGATACTCAGGGTCTATGAACAAAGTCAGGGTGGAGAAAGGGTAGTGGATGCCCCAACCAAGGGCAACATGGGTTTCTTTTTTCGAAAAAAAGGAGGTCGTCAAGAGTGACAACAAAAAGCTAAGTAAATGCAGGAAATAAAATCTTTTTACAATTACTAAATAAATAACGAATAATTTGGGATGGGTGTATAGATACAGAAACAGGTGCCCTAGTGCAAGATGGCTTGGCCTATGAGGGCACAAGTTGCGTGGAGAAATGGTGGAGGGTGGGGGCCCCATGGGTGGGTTTTTGTATGAGGTAAATGAATGGAGGGAAATCTGTATATGGGAAAATTGATTGTGGATGAAATAGAGGGTTAGTGATACTTTGAAGGTGCAGTTAAATAGAACCAAGAGGAGATAACCTGGGAGTCCATTGGAAAAGGTAGAAAAATGAGGAGGAGTATGTGGTGGTTCATTCTTGGAAATGCATGAGACTATTGGGACTCCTAGCCCTAGGGGGTAAAACAACATGAGTTTCAAATTACCGAGGGGAACTATGAATGGGAAAACTCATGCAGGGGAGAGTGGTACTGGGTGACAGTACCAAAATGCACCAAAGGTGATAGTACTGCAGAGATGGATGTAGGAACCCTAAATGTGAATGTCAGAGGGTATGATTGGGATATGCAATTGGTATTCAGATGGAATGATTACATGCTAGTGTCGAACATATACCTGAAGGGGTTACGCTACTTGTGATGACCAAGTACCTTCACACATGAAAAATCGAATACCTGACGTGAACAATATCTGATGATAAAGAACATATAACAACTATTTGATAATGTTGAACATGAGCATGCATACCTGGATGTGACGTGATTAAAATGCTTCCTCGGGGCCAAGTTCAGATGGTGACCCAGGGAATGTGACTGTGTAGGTGGCGGGACCCTGATCCCATGGCTAAAGATGGATCGGGAAACAAAGGCTTTGGGCTCCTATAACTGAGTGTGGAAGTTGGAAAAAAGGGCCTATATATGGATGGGGGGCCCACAATGACACCTCATTTGCACTGAAACTATTGGTGATATGGAGAGAGTGATGTGAGGTGTTTTGGAAGATTACAAGAGCTTGGGGATACCGATCAGGCAGGTGAAAGACCTCTTATGAGAGTAAAAGTGCTCGATGATGGAGTGCATTCCAAGGGAAATCAGGGGTAGTCAGTTTCTCCAAGATTTCTTCGTCACATTGGAAAATGAGAGAATACAATCTATTGTGGGAGGTGACAGGGGAACCATCAATGGGTAGGTGTTATTGTCCTCAAGTGGTGAATACATAGGGGGAATATCACAACCATGGTGCGATGGCTTGCTTGACATAAATGAGATGTCCATACACTATGGGGGGTAAACTGTGGTAGGGGGTAAGATTTATTGGGGGAAATGAACCAGAGAATTGGGAGGATTTGGGGGAACATCCTCGGACAGTCTATCCATGAACCATGGAGGGATGGGGAGTGACTCAGGTTTGGGGGAGGTGATGTGAAAAATATCTGGTGAAGGGGTAGGGGGAGTCGCTTGCATCACAAGAAGTGGGGTGGTTGTAGGATCTTGAATAAGGTTTATTTGACGATTCATGCATTCAATGATCAAAGGACACTGGTATGTGAAATGGTCAAGTGAGTCACAAAGATAGCAATGGAATCTCATCCTTTCGGTGACTAAGGTCGAGACATAATGGATGTCGGTGATGTGGGTACCTGAAGGTGTTGGTGGATAGGGTTCTTGATGAAAGGTTTAGCATACCACTGTCAGTGTCTGTCGAAACTGAGGTAGTGCAGGGAAATGATGAGTGTAATGGCCATACTCTAAATAGATGGCACACGCAAATTTGGTTCGCAACCCTTTACTGAATGTAGTAGGGCATGTTGTGGTAGTACTAGGTGTGCTGGGTGAAGTGACGGGCGATGTGGTGGCTCGAGGGAGTTGGATCGGATAACATAGTTCAGGAAGAGAAGGACATCTATTAGTGGAGTGTCCTTCTCTTTCACTGAGTGTGCAAGGAGGTTGAACTCAGGGAGGAAGGGGAGCGGTAGGCTCTTTCTTCTTCTGTCTACCCCCAATCATAGCAATTATGCTGGCAAGTGGGGGTGAGGGTGGTATGACCAGTGTTAGTACTGGAATATGCACCGGGATTCCCTCTAATTGAGGAGGGAGGGATGGTTGAGGAACTATATCGGGTGGGTGTAGATACCATACAGGGATGGAAAGCACCGTGTTGGGAAGGGTAAGCGTTGCAGCTACTTGAAATGCTTGTACACCCGGTGGGGGGTATAAGAAGGGGATTTGAGTGATGGCTTGGGGGATTGTTTCCCAAAATAATATTTTCCACTAGGGAAGGGTGAAATCAGGGATAAAGGGTGTCTGAGGGTTCTTAGGTAATTCCTAAGGTAGAAAGTCTTCAACTGGTGGGACGTCAAGGGGTGGAGAAGCCTTAGTGGGAGGAATGGTATCTCCAGTTTTAGTTCCGTTAGAAGATAGGACACACACTTGTGCTAAGGGGTGGATGAGCGGTGGTGCTCCATGGTATGCCCCCAACAAGGATGGGTCTTTAAAAATTCTAGGGCCCATATCCATGAGTGGATATGCGTCATAACTAGTGAAGACAAGAGGCAGGATGTCATCGATGTTGGCAGAGTGGTTAGGCTCGTAATGTGAAACTTGGTCGATGGTAATGATTTTCCCATTGTGGAGGAACATGATCGTTTGAAACACAGAAGAGGCCACAACCTTCATAGCGTACATGTAGCTACATCCAAACAAGATGTTGTAATTGAGTGGGGTGTTGATAACCTCAATTTTGATAAGGATGTTTTTTCCCCCAAGTTCGATGGGGACATTTGAAAGAGCCTTTCAGGGGAATATGGTCGACCATCATAAGCTCTTAAAGTGATGGCGGATGGTATTAGCTCGGGAAATATGAGTTTATGCCATACAGTTTTGGACATGATGCATGTGGAGGCACCTTCATCAATGATACATCGATGAACCGTGATGTTCTGAATCTTCACTGGTATCTAGAAAGATACCAAAGTGGGGAGATGAGGTTCCCCACAATCTAGATCAAATGTGATGATTCTTGTATCAGTTGGGTCGACTGCCTCCAAGGCAGAAAGTAAGGATTTTTGTTGAGTTGGAAAAGTTTGGAGGACCTATAATACTAACATGGTTGTAAGAGATTGTGCCAAGTCATTGACCAAACTGTAATTGTGTGCTGCCCAAGCCTAAGGGTTGTTGACATTCCATCGTAATGGAATGCGAGGGAAGTGAATGGAAGGTTCAATGTTAGGGCATGGAATCATCAAGGGTTGTTCGGTTGTAGATGTATCTTCTTCTGAAGTGATGGGAGTAGCTTCAGGGGGTGCGTTGTATTGACGACTGTGTGTTTGTAGAAGAATTTCTTCTTCGCTAGTGAGGAGGATATTGCGATCCACCGGATTTTTGAGGTTTTGATACTGTCATATTTGTGGTGGGGCAGGATTTATCTCTTGTTGGGAATTCATCACACCTTGGTGTGGAATAGGGTTTTGCAACACAACTAGGGGTGGTTGTTGCAAATACTGTTGTGGGGCCTGCTGAGGGGCAGGCGACGCTGGAGGATATGGAACATGTATGGAGTCTTTCATCCATTTGAAGTCAAAAATTTGGGGGCAATGGTGAGTGTAATGGACATGCTCACCATAAAGAACACAAGCGAAGTTCGTCCAGAGGTTGCTGTTGTTGTTCCTCCCTTGACGTTTCTTATTATTGTTCCCTTGGGGGTTCTGGTTACCCTGATTCTGATTGCCCCCAACATGTTGGTTTTGTTGATGGTTATTTCCCCCTAGTCCTGGGTTATTATTGTTTCAGTTTTTTCCTTTCTTCTTGGAATTATTCAGCTGATGGGTCAGATTTTCCATATTCAATTGTTCAAAAGTATGAAATTGTTGAATGGGAGAGGGCTAGACAAATCTAACACTGATGTGTGGTTGTCCCTGTGTAGGAGCAACCAACTGTGGAGGACTAGGAAATGAAAAATATGGATTGTTTTGTGGAAATGATTCATAGGGTGCATAGGAAGGCGTAACACTTTCACTAGTGTGCAGGTTATATGCTGAGGTAGAAGGCGAACCAAAAATTGGTTGAGAGGCCGTGCACATCATGGGTGCCAACAAGGGTCCACTCATGGGTGGAGCAAGGGAAACATGGTATGGCTGTTGATAAGGGGGGGGAGGGTAATAAGTTGGAACTCCATATATCGACAGATATTGGGGTGTACCATACATTGGTGGAGGTTGGACATACGAGTTGTGGAGTGTTGTGGTACCAATCAATCCATCCGTCGCGTGAGACATCCTAGGTTTGTCCTGGCCGAATGGTATGGGTCTTGGTGCGTCAGGTATTACTGTGTATAAGTAACCCTATTGAGCATAAATGAGGTCGTACTGTTGAGCCTTGTTGATGGATTCCTCTTTGGTTTGGGGGAAGGTGGATGCCACATCTTTGGCAAGGATAAAGACAAGTGACTTGAGAAACCAATCGAGACCTTGTTCTTTGGTGGTTTCTACTTTACATAAATTACATCACTGATGCCATTCATGAATGTGGTCGGAAATATGTGTAGCCAAGGTTTGTTTGCAATCAGAGAGAAATTCAAGACCAGTGTCATGGCGAATTGGTAGTTGGAAGAAGGCCAAAAATGATTTAGCTAAGGATTCAAAAGTCACGTGGGACCCTGATTTTTCGTCCACATACCATTCGACCGATGGATTGGTGAGTGTGCATTGAAATAACCTTAAGTGGATGGAGTCGTCCATTATGTTGTTTGAAGAGAACCATAAGTGGAAGGTCATGACATGGTTGGCGAGATCTTCCCCTGATTTTCCTTCAAATTTGGGAATGTATGAAGGTAGTTTAGTAGGCATATTGGGCCATGTGGGGTCATGCAATATAGGATCATTCGTGAGTTTACTCAAATCAGGAATGTTGAGGGACGCCAAATATGTCATGGGGGGTGGCGGTGGAGAATTAGTTCCAGCCATGGTGTGAGCAGGTAGTGGACCTGACCCTTGAGGGGGTTTTGGTGGGGTTGTACTTCTCCCTTGAGAGGAAGTTTGTCCCCTGCCTCCTTGTGAAGGAGAGCTAGTGGATGGATGGCCCTAGGAATTGGACCTAAGTAAGGTAGAAAAAAGAAAAGCTGATCCCAAAATAGTGGCACTCACAGGGGTGTGAGATGGTTGAGATAGTGAGTTGGCAAGGCTAAGAACTCCTCCTAGAATAGGAGGGAGATTCTACAAGCGTCTGGAATGACGAGGATTCTGTGGGTCCCCTATGATGTCTGACTAGCAAAGTGAATGTGTGCAAATAGTGATGAGAGAAATAAATGAACAAGAGACTTGTATAATTTGTACCTTCACAATATATCTCACAATCACATGTAATCAAATGAGCATCATACGTAAATCAACTGTAAATAAGCATACATGTGGGTAGGTGGATTTTGTCTGCGTGGGAGAACAAATAAAACAAATATTCGTGTCATAAAAAAAATGTATCGTCCTTCCTCTCAAATAGCACTGGACCTTCCAACAACACTCAACAGTGGGGTCTGAAGCCACCAGAAGAGGAACTATTGAAGGATGAAACACTCGGTTATAATGAGGGGTAGAGGGTGCATATCTCGAAATAGTTGGCGATATTTCCCAATAGGCACACAAAATCTGATCAAGGTGCAATTGAATCCCACAATTTCCACTTGGGTAGATGTCCTAAATTTTGGCCACTAGGTACCTCGATCAAAGTGAAACATTTAGATTTTCGGCCTCAAAAATGGGTCATGGGCTGGATCCCTTCCAAGAGTTGGGTGATTCAAGGGGGGACGGATATAACAACTGGACCTTGGCCTTCGACCCTTCACGAGTATCTCCCTGCCTTATGGTGTTAGGAACACTTGACTTGGAGGATTTAAAAGTTCCCTATTCGTCAAATTCTAATGTTGGAAAAATATGAGAACCAGATAATGGGGGGTTATTTGGATGCCTACCCCTGAGATCCTACCTAGACTAAAAATTTCTTTTGGCACCTCCTGTGGAGGAAATGTTAGTGAGTTTTTAGGAATTTTTTTATATGTGGTAAGTTGAGAGATTGGAGGTGTGAACTAATGTCATTTGAATTAAGTGGGTGTGGATAATTTCTTCAAGAAATAGTGGGATGTTTCGAGATTCCTTTGGAGAAAACCTACTTCGACATCCACAATTCAAGATGAAATTATGTGAGTGAGGAGTGACTTTGTGTGTGAGCAAGTGATACAAATGTGCCAAATTTTAATAAGTTAGGTGTCAATTTGCAAAATGTGGACTGCATGTGGACTGCATGTGGTCCTTACAAATCTTGATTACCTATATTTCTAGATGTCATTGGTACAACCTTGCAGAATTTTAAAATCCCTAAAGAACTAGCATGTGGACATGTGGGTCCTTACCAATCCTTTAAAATCCCTAATGTTGTTTATATTAAGAAAGTTTTGAAAAACTATCCTAGATTGTAAACATGTGGGCATGTATGGGCCCGTTACTTTGATCTTTAAACTCTCCTAGTGATGTAAACTAAGAAAGTATTTCTCAAGAAACTATCCTAAGTTTGCAACATGTGGGCATGTATGGGCCCTTACAAATTTAAGATGATTTTCAAAAGAAACTAAGAGGAGCCCTAGGGGGGCTTTGTCCTCTCCTAAATATTTTGTTAAGGGAGATGAAATGTCCCCTTAACCACCTTTCTGATTCTCAAGATCTCTCTATGGTGCGAGAGAAGAGCATACTCAATGATTAAAGTTGATTTATGGTCCCAATGCAAGTGTTTTTATATGTGATAGCAAAGAACCTCAACTTATCTTTTACAATCAAAACAAGCCATCCATATGGAAACCAAAGAAAAAGAGGAGAAATATGGTTCTTTTTTACCCCCTATGTTCCTATGTTTGACTAACCTTTCATGTGGGAAAGGAATCTAAGTGGAGTGCATTTACAAATTGCATAAAATCAAGATTTGGAAGGCTAGGGGACTTCAAATCATCACAAAAACTCTTACAATTTCAAAACTTTGGACAGGTGTATGGGTTATAGTTTAGACAGAGGTGCAGTGGGCGCATAATGCACATAGAACAGAAAACCCTTTGGCGCATAGTGCACAGAGACCAGAAGTGATTTGGGTGCACAATGCTTGGAATGCGCATCTGTGGGTTGAAATACCCACGCACATTCTGATACGCGTCTGGGGGGGGAATTTTTGAGTGGAATTCTCCTCCTCCAGCTCCAAACTTAGCTCTTGACAGGTAAGGCTAGGCCGATTATGGTTCCTGCAAGGTAGATGGGTCAAAAAGAAGTTCTATATAAGCTGAAATAGGGTGGAAATTTATACCTTATCCCCAATATGGTCGCCAATTTGTTGTGTCCGTTTTGTCACTTGGGTGAGCAAAACAAGGGAACTTGCATGTCTAGTTGGGCCTGCTAGACAAGACATAGGTTAGTGTATGAATTAAACAATCCAAGAAGATGAAATAAACAAGCAAATAAACTAAAAAAAACTAAGGAAATAAAACTATAATGCATACGAAACTTTGAACCAAAATAATCAACCAAATGACCAAGATTATGCCACCAATGGATAATTATATTAGTTGGAAAAACACTGTAGATAAAGGAGGACTTATGGATCCACTCTTCCTTCTTGGGAGGGCTCTTGAGTTCCCTATTGGAGATCTCTTCTTACAATGATAAACAAGAAAGAAAATGGTGAAGAAATCCAAGCCTATTCCCTCAAGAGGTGAGTGTAATGGCCTATTGAAATGTTTCTAGAATGGTCCAAGAAGAAAAGAGGATTCTTGAAGGAGGATTGAGGCAACATAACAATACTATTATATTCTTGAATTCTTAGTGCACTCATGACCTCCATTTATATCATGTCTTTGAGGCGATATCCAACTGGTTCTTAGTGTGATAAAGGGGCCCCTTAGGGCACCCTTTGTTCGTTGACCAACACCCCATGCAGATTCAACTCAGATTTGAGGGTCAAATTAATTTGGGAGCTGGTCCATAAGTGGTTAATGGGCCGACAAGAACCATAAATTCATTGTTCATAGGAGTGCGTGGATTTTCTCGCACACAATCACGCATATGGCGCATTGGCGCTCTACGTGCTTCTTTGGCCCACACATAGTGCACACACTTCCTTTAGTGAGTTAGCACATGTCAATTTTTTGTCCAGTTGTATAATTTTTGTCTATTAGAAACGCACTTTTGTGCTGTAGGTGAACTAATAGGTGTTTGGAACTGTTGTATTTTTGTAACCATTTGCATGAAATGTTGCGGACGAAATTTCAGCGATAACAAATATGTTTGATTTCAAAATCAAACTCACTAAGGAGAGTCATCCATCTAGCTTGTCTAGCATTGAGTTTTGGTTGATCAAACAAATATCTCAACCCACTATGGTCTGTCATAAGCACAAATATTCTACCTAGGAGGTAATGCATCCATATTTTTAAGACATCTACTATGGCAACCAATTCCAAATTGTGGGTCACATGATTTCATTCTCATTCAATTTTTTGGATTCATAGAAAATCACATGTCCTTCTTGCATAATGAATCCCCCGAGCCCTTCCTTGCAAGAATATGTACACACAAGGAAGTCCTTGTTTGGGTCTTCAATCTTTAACGCATGTGCATTGGTTAGAAGGTATTTCAACTGTTGGAATATCTCTTCACATTTTGATGTCCAAATGAATTTAACTCCCTTTTTTTGAAGGGAGGTGATTAGGCAACCGATCTTGGAAAATCCCTTTATGAACCTTCTATAGTATCCTACAAGGCCCATAAAGAATCTAATATCAGATACATCATTTGGGGTAGGTCAATCCATAATGGATTTGATCTTTTTAGGATCAACTGCCACTCCTCCAGAAATAACATGGCCTAAGTAATGGACTTGTTTTTGGAAAAAGTCACACTTACTAAAATTGGCATAGAGCTGATGTTCTCTTAGCACTTGAAGCACTAACTTGAGATGTTCTTCATGCTCTTCCCTACTCTTAGAATAAATTAGGATATAATCAATAAAAACCAACACAAATCTATCCAATAATTTACTGAGTACATTATTCCTTAAGAACATAAAAGTGGCCGGTGCGTTGGTAAGCCCAAATGGCACCACCAAAAATTCATAGTGCCCATATATTGTCCTAAAGGTTGTTCTGCGGATGTCTTCATCCTTAATCTGGACTTGATGGTATCCAAACCTCAATTCAATCTTAGAGAATATTGTAACACCCCTTAATTGGGCAAACAAGTCATCGATCCTTGGAAAGGGATACTTATTCTTAATGGTCATCTTATTGAGTTTTCTATAGTCTATGCACAACCTGAGTGTGCCATCCTTATTTTTCACAAACAAGGCTGGTGATCCCCATGGAGACACACTAGGTTGAATGTATCCTTTTTCCAGCATCTCCTTAAGCTGTAGTTTGAGCTCAACTAGTTGTGGTGTACTCATTCTATAGGGTGCTCTAGACATTGGCACCACTCCTTGTACAAGGTCTATTGAAAAGTCAATATCTCTTCTTGGAGGTAGACCTGGTACCTATTTTAGAAACACGTCTTTATACTCTCTTAATATGGGATAGTCCTCTAGGATTGGTTTATTATTCTCAACAATGTTTAACACTTGTATTGCATACAAAGGAAATCCTTTTCTGAAATACTTCTTCATTTGAAGGGCTGATATTTGTCTCATTGAAACAAGATTTTGAATTTCGTGTAGGGATATTTTTCTCCCTTCTGCATCTTCACACTCCAACGTTTTACTGTAACAACCCAAATTGGTTTTATGGGCAACCAACCAGTGCATGCCAATCAACAGGTCATAAGATCCTAAAGGAAGCATGTTTAGCGTTGCTTGGGTGGGTAATCCATTCACAATGAATTGGCATGTTGATATGACCTCTATTACCTTTCTTTTGGTTCCAGTGGCTAGTTGTACTAGCCATGATTTAACATGTTTTACTTGTTGCAATTTAAATTTCTCAATAGTTTGAGGGGAAACATATTTGATATTAGAACCATGGTCAATTAAAATGGAAATTAGTTTCTTGGCAATCATACTTTCCATCTCCACCACTGAAGCTTGGTGGTCAGCTGTCTATTATCCAATGATGCATAAATTTGTGGCATGCTCCTAGCCACATCATTGACTGTGGTAGCTTCCTGGACATTGTAGACCCTCCTATTGTCCTGTTGCATATGTGGATAGTCTCTCAACAAATGTTCTTCTACACAACCCCAACATTTCAAGGGTTCTCTCTTTGTATTATCAGTCTTACTCGGGGATGATCCAAAGGGTTTATTACCACTATGAGATGAGAAATTCTGCTGATATACACTTTTAGTAGGAAGGCTCATCTTAGAATTTTTCCCATGGTTCTTAAATTTTCAGGATTTAAAACCTTTCTTCTTGAATCCCAAATTACTTTTCTTCTTCCACTCCTCATGAGGTTCCGCCTTATTCTTGAATTTCTCATAGTAGTACCTTTCCTTTTGGATAGTGTCTTCTAAAGTATTTGGTTCATCAAATTTAATTCTGTCTTGGAAGGGCTGAGGCAGTCCACTAATAAATAATTACATCTTTACCTTTTCATCCTTTTTGTAGGGCACATACCTTATTAGCTCAAGATATTTGTTGATATATTCATCTATTGTGAGTTGTCCTAACTTGAGTTCATACAACTACTTGGTCTTCCCATCAAATTATTTTTCTGACAAATACTTTTTCTTGAAGTATTTCTCAAGTTGTTTCAATGAAAAGTCCTTCTCATGGATTCCTTTCATATTCCTAAGGTCCTCCCACCAAATGGAGGCCTTTCTGTTGAAGTTGAAAATGGATATTCTATCCTTTAAGTTTTCAGAGTAGTCATGGACTCTGAATTACTTCTTCAATCCAAGTAGCCAAACTTTTTCTTCTTCCCCCTTTTTAATTTCTCCATCTAAAGTGGGTGGTTTGGATTTATTAAACTCTTCAGGGCCATGGATGTTGGAATGTTTCCTCTTCTTTCTTCTCCTTTGGGAATATGAACTAGTTTTTCTACTAGAAGATTCCTTGGATTTGTCAGTTTCCTCACTAGAGGATTCTTCCGTTGAGTGTCTCTTGGCTCCATATTGGGCCTTCTTTGAGGTTCTCTTCCTTGTGTGGCCACTTTCAGGACCATGATTTTGTATCTCAATTGGAATTTGGGTTTTATTGGTATGATGTCTATCCACATGAATGACTACTAGTCCATGTTGCAACTGTCTTTGTATGTTTGATAGGATTTGTAGTAGGACTACATTAATTTCAATTTATTTTCCTATTCTTTTATTAACCTTTTATTTTTAGCCTTACAACTCTATAATTTCGCCATGAGGCTTTTTACAGTTTTAGCCAAATCTGGAGGGGTTTCCACTGCCCTCCTCTAATCAGATTCCTCTTCTCTATTGTGGGAGATTTCCCCCAACTCATGGTGTGTCACCATACTTTACGTTGTAGCTTTACTGCTGTCCACTGACTGCTTGAGTGCTGATAAAACATTTTATGTTAGTTAATTATCTACTAGTTTATGAACAATACATACAATTTGTAAGTTGAAGTCAACTTCTTTATTTGGAATACTAGCAACACACCGTTCAAAATTTTAAAAAATATAACAATAACAAAAAGTTTCATTCCTCTCTTCATCAACGGTTTAAATAAGTTTCTTATGAGTGGGGTAAGATAGGGTGTTACCTAATTCCAACATACCAAGTTCCCCAAAGTCCCAAACTCGTAGTGCCTCGAGGTTGGCACGCGACAAAGAGTAGAGATGACATGTGGCCCCATAAATGGGTGACATGTGTCACACTCCAATTGGCATATAATGTCTGTAAAAAGAATGAATCAAGGTGACACATGACATGCAGAATATGGGTCCACATCACCCTAGGTGATGCCAGTGTTCCACGTAACTCCAGACTGACAACCTCCGGGGGTCTCCAACCTCTCCTACCTACGAAATCGTCCGGAGATCCGAAGCCCAAAATACCTCCAATAACCTCTCAGTACCCCTTTTATCCCACGATTGAGATAGGTCCATGTAGATCCATATATCTATGACCTTCATTGCTTCACGACTTAAACATTTGAGGGTTTGAATATCTAGTTTCCTTTTTACTCCCAGAGTGGTCAGTGTTGGACTAAGCATGGTCTAGATACAAAAGTCAGGAGGGATCTCGAAGCATCCTCAAATCGATGGTTCTCGTCACTTCGTGAGTTCGACGTTCGAGGGTTCCACCCATTTAACACTCCCTTTCTCCTAGAGTGGTGAACGTCAGACTGACCACGATGTAGATCCAATGGTCAGGGAAGATCCCGAATATCCCCAGATCTACAGCTCGTGTTACTTTGTGACCATGAAGTGGATCAAGGTTTAACGATGGGACATATCCCATAGTCATAGTTAAGGAAACCGCCAGATGTCGATCAACCTCGCTGGTAACCGTACCAACAGGTTTCCTTCGGTTGATTTTGAATGTTGTAAGGTCATAGTGTCCCATATTTCCCAACTCCTGGAGTTCCGAAGCCAAGATATATTAGCTCCTTTTGAACCTAGCAAAGGGTTCCAATTAGGTCTTGGTCATATGGATTCCCTGACAAGTTTCGAGGCTGAACGCTCAACTCTTATCCATGATTTGGTTATGGTTGAGGTCATGAGCCCTTGGTCACACAAACAAATGGTTTGAAAGAGGTTCCCTCCTTCCACATAGCTATAATTTAGTGACTTGAAAAGGTAAATTCGAGGGGTCGACAGGACTGAAGTTTTCCAGCGAATTTTTCCCTGACTTTTACATTACAAAATCAATCCTTGGGAGAATTCCCTTAAGGATTTTCCAACCAATACAAAAATTGTGAACTTATTCTTAAATTCATTTGAAGACCCACGTCCAAAATTTCTCCCGCTACAAATTAAAGGAAAAAAAAACATTCAAATGTAGGGGTTCACAGAATAACAACACACATTTCTAATATTAATCAAACAATGCAATTTTTAGTCATAGAAACAGACATCCAACCACTCATTTTAATTTTAGTACACAGGGTATAAGAATACTTATCAAGAAACTAGATAGTGAAGCAACTACTGAGAGGGGTGCCCTTTTCCGCCCAATCGTAGGCACAAAAAATCCTGGATGGATTTACTATTGGACACCCCCTAGCTAGATCATGATTCTTAGAGAGAGACTCTTCCTTCTTGCTTGATGACAGTCAGGGACAAAGGCCACTCTCCTCCTCCCATAGGAACTTGGAAATTGGTTTTCTCTCCACCAAGCAAGGGGGCCTACAATGAGTGCTTCCTTAGTCACTTGTATTCTCTGCAACCACGTTTGTCATATTGGACTAAAAACGATTCCAACAACTTCTTGCACCCAAAGAAAGCTTATTTTCCAGTTCTCTTCAGAACTAGAGAGTTGCACATGCTCCCTCTCTTTCGAGAAAATGGTCTCTCGAATAATCTTCTTCACATACTCTTCTCTGCCCAAAAATTCATTTCTTCTCTTTCCTTCCTCAACAAGATTTCATGGGTCTGAATCCCCATTTATTAGTCAGGTCAGGAAGTTTTCAGATGGATAATCTACCCATATCCTCATTGACTCTTGAGGATGACTTACCAACTACCATTCTGACTGGTAATTTATTTTTCTGGGTTAGAGGTCTGTTCTAGGTCCAAGTAATTTTAAGCCAGTAAAGTACTAGTATCGTGGGGGTAATTTCAACAATTGTTGGTTCCCCTGACCATGTCTCTCATAACATCATGATCTACCTTGGCAAACCCCTTCAATAGTTGTGCACCACTTTCCATTTTATTTAGTAATCGAAAATGCATACATATACATATACATATACATATACACGCACATTACCTTTTATAATAAAAAAGGTTCATCAATTCCAACATCCACACATATTAAGTTTGCCCATAGTCTATTGGCATGTTATAGTTATATTTACAAGCTGGGGGAAACAAGGGTATTACATTTGACTTCAGTTTTTTCATTGTTTAAATGTTAATATCAATCCTACATGGAAATGATTTACATTTAAATGTTTGATAATTGAATCACTTCCATCTCTCATGCCTCAATTTGCAGTGTCATCATATCATTTAAAAAGGAATGATTTTTTTGGATAGGATATACATACTTGTTTTAAAGTTTTTATGCCTATGCATCTATTTTTGTAACTCCGCTCTTGGAAATTTGTTGTTTATAGTTTACTTTGAATATCTGCCTGGTTAATGCTAATGTTGGGTTTACTTGTTTTGAATAAATTTTTCAGGAGCAAGGTATGCCAAGACCCAGGTGGAAGAAGAGAAAGAAAACATGGGAGGGAAACCTCAAGTTTTGTGCATGTTATAGCATCCTTGGATCTCCTTGCCAACCCATGGTAACCTCAAGTTTTTCTTTGGGAAACCCCAATTTCTTTATTTTTCCACTTTAACTTTAAAATGCACGCCCACGGGAAACCAATAATTTTATTCATCTTGGTAATTACTTTTTCCCATCCTTTTATTGGTTTATATTTCTCTTATTTGGATTCAAGTATTCGGGGTATTTGTTAACCTTATTTTATCTTACCATATTTAGACCTTGACTCATCCATATTGTTCCCATCATCAACTCTAGCATTTAGAATCCGAAGATCCAAAGTTTTCACCATCTACATTTTTTCAAATTTCTTGGATTTCAAGATGTGGAACATTGAACCTTGACCCACAGTCGAAACCTTGATTTGGATCCAACGTTTCTTTAATTAACCTCATTTCTTCTGATCCATCCAGAATCCATACATCCATGTTTTTTTATATCATGCATGTTTTTCTAAATCTCTAATCCCAGATTTATACTTTGTTTATATTTCCTTTTTTGGTTTTTATTTATATTTATTTTTGTTTTATTTTTTATTTTCCAGATTCCGCATTTAAATTTTTATTTATTTCTTATTTCTTATTTTATATTTATTGTTTTATTCATTTCTTATTTTATATTTTATTTCAGATTTGGTTTTCATTTATTTTATTTTTGTTTTGGATTTTCATCAGGACTTTTCAATATCGAACATAATCAGATTTGACTTCACATTCATGACTTTTTAAATTTCTCAAATTTCAAATTTTATTTTTATTTTTATTTTATTTTTTATTTCGGACATTAGACATTGGGACCATAGTAGATCGGATTTATTTGCATCGAGGAAATTTGACATCGGATTTATTTTCATAGACATTAGACATTCGTGGATATTGCGTTGGACATCAAACATCTTGAATCCCGACCAAACTTATATTTTATTTTTGACTTTTCAATATTTGACATCAGACTTCAGGGAGTGAAATTTGCGTATCATGCTTTTTTCTCGAATCCCAACCGGATTTATATTTTATTTTCATTTCAATTTTATATCAAACATTGGGGAATCAAATTTGCATCGGACATTAGACATCGGGACATTTGGATCGGAAATTAGAAATTGGGACATTAAACATGTGTTGACATGAAATATCAAGTGATTGGAATAGTGAAACATTGACGTAGAATTGTTTGAGATCTTCAATTTTATAGACACATGTATGTAATACATACAAATTTGTTATTATTCTTGGAAATGTATATTCAAGATTGAGGAGGAAATTTGAACAGTTGTAACTGCACCAAAAAGAAGAAGAGGTGAAGAGACACCCTGATTTGTTATAAAATGAGACTCTTGTATTGGGAACGAGAGGGGTGGTCCAAAAAATTGGAATTGAAGTCTTGTATATTTTTAACAAGATTTGTGAAAGATTGAAGGTCATCTGTGGCTTTTAATTGTACTTCGTTCTAAATAACTATTTCTAAAGAATGAATATAAAGAAGAGCTAATTCATAATCAGTTTAAACAATTGTGCATTATTGTCAATTGATTGTTTTCTGCAGATTTTTGCAATTTGTCATTTATGACAATTGTTTCTGTAGAAAATATTATGAACTATTTATGAATGTGGTTGAAAGGACATATTTAATATCATTTATATGTAGTTGAATATGGTAGTAAATTTTATGTTAGGAGTTATGAATTCCTTCTAGCTTTTGGTATCTAAACTTTATGCATGTAATCATCATTTCTATCACTATTAGAATATGATTGCATTTGCAAATTAGATTAGGATGCATTTAGGATTTATAATAGTTTAAATGAGAAAATCTCTGTTTAGAGAGAAATCCATTATGTTAACGACAATCGGGCCCGTTATCCCCATTTTGTGGATAACTGAGGAGATTATCTCTTGAGGCCCTCATGTTGTAGATATGGAATGTCGATGATCCAAAAATGGATCCAGGAGCCTAAAAATAAAAGTGCTCAGAATCACCTCAAAACGGATGTGTGCGCAAGTCTCGCCATTACAAACCCAAAGCAACTTGAACGAGCTCAAATGGACATCGTATGCGAAATATATCGTGATCTTCTCGTGTTTCCAAACAGGAAATGTTTTGATGACCATGTAGTCCGTACAATGTTGACGTGGCAACTGACTGTACAGACCGTACAAGTGACATGGTAGTGATGCGTTGGAAATTGCATGGACCAGTCATATTGTGACACATGGAACCACTGCAAGGGTGACATGTGGCATATCTGTACAATCGAGTTGGCATGGGATGACGTGGCAAGGTCCGTGCAATGGACGTGGCAGGTACAGTGGCATGCTGACTAGGAAAACAAGTGGTCGAATCATGCTCTGACATGTGGTAGTTAGTGGGAAAGTGTAATGGTTCCACATGGCCCAGTCCTAGGATGCCACATGGAACCCCTTCATTGGTTGGTTGGTATATGGAAAAATTGTATGGTTTCCACGAGAGTCGAACCCGTGACCTCTGGTCTGGGTCAGAGCATTTTGGCAGGGCCGAGCTACCAACCCGCCCATGGTAGTACTTAACAACATATGTCCAAATGTTATAGTTAAGATTGAGTGGAGGTTCCATTGATGGATAAAAGGGTTGGGGCCTAGCCCCAACCCCCGGTTTAGTGTTATCGCATATGACCCATACCACATGACCACTCCCTTATTGTTTAGTGCACACATATTACTTGGTAGTTAGCTCTCGGTTCCTCCATTGGCGCAAACTTACCATATGATCCAGATCCTTTACACTTGGTGCAGATATATGGGGTTAGCGCTCGGTTGTTTGGGCTAGCCCGCCAACAAAGGCACATAACCAAATGCTCGAAAACAGGGGGCTAAACAATGATACATGTGCATGGAGGTATGGGTCGTGGCCACATGGCCACAACATACGACTAGGATCCAGGTTTGGAGGGGGGGGGGCAACAAGTCAGCGCCAGACCAGGGCCACATAGAGGGCGCATAGGTGACCAGGAGCCCGAAGATAAGGGGATGTGCCCTAATTTTGGCTCAAAGTGGGGTTTTAAACCATATTATAATATTTTTAATGGAGTTTAAGCCAGTTTTGGGAGATTTAGTCCATTTTTGGAGGATCTGGGACCCTTTTTGAGGCCAGATCTTGGGGGGAAGTTGGGAGTTTGTTGCCAACTTCAAGCCTATATAAACCAAAGGTTCTTGGCAGCCTAAAGGAGGTTCAGAATAGGAAAATGATGAATAATTTAAAAGAAAAATCCTTTTTTATGCAGGGAAGCCATTGAGGAGAAAAACTTTGCGGGCCATTTCTGGGAGCTTCCTTCATCCGTTTTCAGTGTCGTCAATTTTGATGGGTTCTTGAGATCTAGAAGAACACACCCATATCAATTTGAAATCCATTTGGCACTTTTATGATGTACTTTTGAATCTTTGAAGAGAAATAAGAAAGCCTCACCCACTGAGACAAAGGCCTGGAGACGTAGGCGAGATTACCGAACTCTGTTAACAACTTTGTTGTTATGGTTTGCTATTTCTTTGTGGTTATTTCCAGATCTAGATATCTTGTAACGACTGCTATGTTTCATCATTGATTCTTCCTCTTTCATCAAATTCATAAATGGTTAATTAACTCATGTTTTAAAACTCAACCATAGTCTTTAAAAGATATTTTCAGATCAAGTGGTATCAGAGCTAGTTGATGATTGGTTTTTGAGTTTGCATGATTACCAGGAAAATGGCATCTAAAGAGGGACTTTCTCAAGATGAGAAGGATTTTCGAGGTACTCTCTTTTCCATTGTAGAGATGGTGAAAGTTTTGTATGAAGATTACTTGGAATGAAAGAGATCGGTTCAAGGGAAACATTCAAAGAACAACAAAAGCAAAGAAGAATTGAAGGAATTTCCTTCACCTGATTCAGAAATCATCTCTGAGGTATGCACTGGAAGTCATTCATCAATTTCACATTGTTCCCATCAAGATGGTTCTTTTGGTGCATTTGAAAAACATACAAGAGGTATAGGTTTGAAATTGCTAACCAATATGGGTTATGAAGGAAAGGGCCTTGGAAATAAGGGCCAAGGTATTGTTAATCCCATAGAGGTTGTGGAAAGACCTCATTATTTAGGATTGGAATATGGTGAAGAGGAGATTGGAGAATGATCCAAAACATTGGAAGCAAGTGATGCTTCAAATGACCATCTTAAGTCCTCGCGAGAACAATTCATGAAAGGTGATGGTGTATCACTACATGATGGTGATAGTGAATGCAAGTCATCTCCAAAGAAAAGTGAAGATCAACAAGAAAGGTATAATGGTCATGGTTTTTCCAAATCTCTTTTTGATTATAAAAAGCATAATCATGTAATCCAAAACTTGTGGAATATGTGTCCTTGTACATTTTGTCATTCACCCAAGCATTGTGTGGCCAAATGTTGGAAGATACAATCTTTGCACAAAATTTTTATGTCGACCAGGAAATATACACGACATATAGACTACACTCCAAAACGAAAGAAAGAGAAGGGAAAACAAGTTTGGATGTCGAAAAACCACTTCACTTATTGCAACAAGGGTGGACATCAAAAGGCTAAATTTTGGAAGCTTAATCTGGAGCTTCGTCCAAAGAAGGAAACAAATATTGCGCATGTACTCACAAAGGAAGAGGCAGTACCAGTGAAGTAAGAGGAACAACATGAAGGAAATAAACCATTCACTTGGTTTTTCCAGAAGTGGATGTCACATCTTCGTTGTATTTTTCTTCCATTAATGTAATCACACATGTTGTATTGATGACCTGTTATAACATCATTTTGTATGACATAGTGTTTTGTTTTATCCTTATGGGTAATTAATCAGTAAGGTCAATTTTGTAACCTTTTGGAGGACCAAAAGGTCTTAGTAGGGAGGATTGATCCAAAAATGGATCCAGGAGCCAAAATGGGTCTAGGAAGGCCTGAAAATCAAAGTGCTAAGAATCACCTCAAAATGGACATGTGTTAGGTCTCGTCGTTATGAACCCAATGCAACTTGAATGGGCTTAAACATAAGTCATATGTGAAAGATATCGCGATCTGTTCGTTTTTCCAAACAATTTTTTTTTTTTATGTCTGTGCAGTCTGTACAATCTGTGCAGTGCTGACGTGGCAGTTGACTATAGAGGTTGTACAACCATACAGGTGATGTGGTAGTGATGTGTTGGCAGTTGCATGGACCAATCATATTGTGACACGTTGCACCACTGCAATGGTGACACGTGGCACATTCGTACAATCGAGTTTCCATGGGATGATGTGGCAAGGTCCATATAGTGGATGTGGTAGGTACAGTGGCATGCTGATTCGGTAGACAGGTGGTCGAATCATGCTCTCACACGTGACAATTAGTGGGAAAGTGTAATGGTGCCACGTGGCCTAGTCCTGGGATGCCATGTGGCACCCCTTCATTGGTTGGTTGGTATATGGAAAAATTGTATGGTTTCCATGGTAGTCGAACCCGTCACCTCCAGTCCGGGTCAGAGCGTTTTGGCAGGGCCGGGCTACCAACCCGCCCATGGTAGTACTTAACAACATATGTCCAAATGTTATAGTTAAGCTTGAGTGGACGTTCCATCGACAAATAAAAGGGCTGGGGCCTAGCCCCAGTCCCCGGTTTAACGTTATTGCATATGAACCGTACCATAGGACTAGTCCCTTATTGTTTGGCACACACATATTACTTGGTAGTTAGCTCCTGGTTCCTCCATTGGCGTGGACTTACCATATGACCCAGATCCTTTACACTTGGAAAAAATATATGGGGTTAATGCCCGGTCAGTTGGGATAGCCCGCCGACCAAGGCGCATAACCAAAGGCTCAAAAATAGGGGGCTAAACAATGATATATTCACGTGGAGGTATGGGTCGCGGCCAAATGGCCACAACATACGACCAAGAGCCAGGTTCGGAGGGGGGGCCAGCAAGTCATCACCAGACCAGGGCCACATGGAGGGAGCACAGGTGACTAGGAGCCCAAAGATAAGGGGTTGTGCCCTCCTTTTGGCCCAAAGTGGGTTTTAAAACCATATTATAATATTTTTAATGGAGTTTAAGCCAATTTTGGGAGATTTAGTCCATTTTTGGAGGATCTGGGGCCCTTTTTGAAGCCAGATCTTGGGGGGAAGTTGGGAGTTTGTTGAAAACTTCAAGACTATATAAACCAGAGGTTATTGGAAGACTAAAGGAGGTTCATAATAGGAAAATGCTGAAGAATTGAAAAACAAAATCCATTTTTATGCAAGGAAGCCATTGAGGAGAGCAACTTTGTGGGCCATTTCTGGGAGCTTCGTTCATCCGTTTTCAGTGCCATCCATTTTGATGGGTTCTTGAGATCTAGAAGAACACAACCAGATCAGTTTGTGATCCGTTTGGCACTTTTATGATGTACTTTTGAATCTTTGAAGAGAAATAAGAAATCCTCACCCACTGAGACAAAGGCCTAGAGACGTAGGCAAGATTGCCAAACTCCGTTAACAACTTTGTTGTTTTGGTTTGTTGTTTCTTTGTGCTTATTTCCAGATCTGCATATATCGTAATGGCTGCTATGTTTCATCATTAATTCTTCCTCTTTCATCAAGTTCCTAAATGGTTAATTAACTAATGTTTTAAAACTCAACCATAGTCTTTAAAAGATCTTTTCGGATCAAGTGGTATCAGAGCTAGTTGACAATTGGTTTTTGAGTTTGCATGATTACAAGGAAAATAACATCTAAAGAGGGACTTTCTCAAGATGAGAAGGATTTTCAAGCTACTCTCTTTTCCATGGCAGAGATGGTGAAAGTTTTGTATGAAGATTAATTGGAACGAAAGAGATCGGTTCAAGGGAAATATTCAAAGAACAACAAAAGCAAAGAAGAATTGAAGGAATTTCCTTCTACACCCGATTCCGAAATAATCTCTGAGGTATGCAGTGGAAGTCATTCATCAATTTCGCATTGTTCCCATCAAGATGGTTCTTTTGGTGCATTTGAAAAACATACAAGTGGTATATGTTTGAAATTGCTAACCAAGATGGGTTATGAAGGAAAGGGCCTTGGAAATAAGAGCAAAGGTATCGTTAATCCCATAGAGGTTGTGGAAAGACCTCGTTATTTAGGATTGGGATATGGCGAAGAGGAGATTGGAGAATGCTCCAAAACATTGGAAGTATGTGATTCTTCAAATGACCAGCTTAAGTCCTTGCGGGAACAATTCACGAAAGGTGATGGTGTATCACTCCATGATGGTGATAGTGAATGCAATTCATCTCCAAAGAAAAGTGAAGATCAGAAAGAAATGTATAATGGTCATGGTTTTTCCAAATCTATTTTTGATTATAAAAAGCATAATCATGTAATCCAAAACTTGTGGAATATGTATCCCTGTACATTTTGTCATTCACCCAAGCATTGTGTGGCCAAATGTTGGAAGAGACAATCTTTGTACAGGAAATTTATGTCAACCAGGAAAGAGACATGACATAGAGACTCAACTCCACAATGGAAGAAAGAGAAGGGATAACAAGTTTGGATGTTGAAAAACCACTACACTTATTGCAACAAGGGTGGACATCAAAAGGCTAAATGTAGGAAGCTTAATCCGGAGCTTCGTCCAAAGAAGGACAAAAATATTGTGCATGTACTCACAAAGGAAGAGGCAGTACCAGTGAAGCAAGAGGAACAACATGAAGGAAAGAAACTATTCACTTGGTTTTTCCAGAAGTGGATGTCACATCTTCATTGTATTTTGCTTCCATTAATGTAATCACACATGTTGTAATGATGACCTGTTATAACATCATTTTGTACAACATAGTTTTTTTTTTTATCCTTATGAGTATGTAATCAGTAAGGTCAATTGTGTAACCTTTTGGAGGACCAAAAGGTCTTAGTGGGGAGGATTGATCCAAAAATGGATCCAGGAGCCAAAATGGGTCTAGGAAGGCCTAAAAATCAAAGTTTTTAGAATCACCTCAAAACAAACATGTGTGTAGGTATCATCGCTATGAACCCAACACAAATTGAACGGGCTCAAACAAATGTCATATGCAAAATATATCACGATCTGTTCGTTTTTCCAAACATGCATAATTTTGATGACTGTGCAATTTGTACGGTGCTGACATGGCAGTTGATTGTACAGGTCGTATGACCGTATAGGTTACATGGTAGTGATGCATTGGCAGTTGCATGGACCAGTCATATTGTGACACATGGAACCACTGCAAGGGTGACACGTGGCACGTCCATACAACCGAGTTGGCATGGGATGATGTGGCAAGGTCCCTATAGTGGACGTGGCAGGTACAGTGGCATGCTAACTGGGCAGACAGGTGGTCGAATCATGCTATGACACGTGGTAATTAGTGGGAAAGTGTAATGGTGCCACGTGGGTGAGTCTTGGGTTTCCATGTGGCACCCCTTCATTGGTTTGTTGATATATGGAAAATTTATATGGTTTCCACGGGAATCGAACCTGTGACTTCTGGTCCGGGTCGAAGCATTTTGGAAGGGTCGGGCTACCAGCTCGCCCATGGTATTGCTTATTCACTATAGTGAAAAATTAATATTTGGATTAAACTATGGTGTAATCTGGGTGGAGTTAAGGGCTGGGGCCTATCCCCAACCCCGATGCGTTATCATATGCCTATGCCATATTCCCTTCACTATAACCGTTGGCGCAGATTTGTATGGTTTTATCCCCGACAATTTCACTTGTCCACATGACTATTACCATATGAACCAGATCCTTTACACTTGGTGCAGATATATGGGGTTAGTGCCCAGTCGATAGGTCTAGCTCGCCGACCAAGGCGCATAACCAAAGGTTCGAAAATAGGAGGCTAAAAAACGATATATGCGCGTGGAGGTATTGGTCGCGGCCACATGGCCACGACAAATGACCAGGAGCCAGGTTCAGAGGGGGGACCAACAAGTCAGCGCCATACCAGGTCCACATGGAGGGCGCGCATGTGACTAGGAGCCCGAAGATAAGGGGTTGCGCCCTAATTTTGGCTCAAAGTGGGTTTTTAAACCATATTATAATATTTTTAATGGATTTTAAGCTAGTTTTGGGAGATTTAGTCCATTTTTGGAGGATCTGGGGCCCTTTTTGAGGCCAGATCTTAGGGGGAAGTTGGGATTTTGTTTCCAGCTTCAAGCCTATATAAACCATAGGTTCTTGGCAGCCTAAAGGAGGTTCAGAATATGAAAATGTTGAAGAATTGAAAAGCAGAATCCATTTTTATGCAGGGAAGCCATTGAGGAGAGCAATTTTGTGGGCCATTTCTGGGAGCTTCGTTCATCCGTTTTCAATGGCGTTAGTTTTGATGGGTTCTTGATATCTAGAAGAACACAACCATATCAGTTTGTAATTAATTTGGCACTTTCATGATGTACATTTTAAGATTTGAATAGAAATAAGAAAGCCTCACCCACTAAGAAAAAGGCCCAAAGACATAGGTGAGATTGTCGAACTCCGTTAACAACTTTGCTGTTATGGTTTGTTGTTTCTTTGTGCTTATTTCCAGATCTTTATATCTTGTAATGGATGCTATGTTTCATCATTAATACTTTCTCTTTCATCAAATTCCTAAATGATTAATTAAATCATGTTTTAAAACTCAGCCACAGTCTTTAAAAGATCTTTTTGGATCAGTCGAAAAGCTACATGACCAATAGTACCCTTTTGCATAGATGAAAAAACCACTCACCACCATAGATGACCACATATTTTCAGATGACATCCACCACATCAACTGGGTTCCGGAAGGTAATGAGCCTTGCTCCATGAGGTAAAAGTCAGTATCATGGTTAGCATCATTTCAATATTTAAGCCACTTGAGTATGTTGTATCTTATATTTCTCTAGATTTCATGATATATGATTGGAAATTATGCCTTTTTCCCCGCTTCACCTTGGTGGATGACATTGTTCCCTAGTAAGTGGTCTTCCTTGGGGATGGGTTTTCTACTAGGAACTCCCTTAATGAGCCATCACACCATTCCTAACCATACTTACCACTTTCCATCATTGTTCCCCTCCATTTACTTATCTCTTAGGATTTTAGGGTGTATTGATCGAAGAGGGGGTTGTCCCTCATTCTAAGGGAAGAAGGGGGTGAAGTCCCAGAGGGGTTGATGTTGGGTAAAAGGTAAAATCCTTGTATAAACCTTTCATATTCTTCTCCCAGGGATCACCCAAGAAAGCAATGAAACACTTATCTTTGAGTAAAGGGGATCCACAATATAATAAAGAATGCGTAAAAGGTTAGATGAAGGATAGAAGGTCTCATCACTAGACAACCTATCAAGTCCATGAATATAAAGTGGTATGACGTTACCATCATCTGGTCACCAAACTAGGTTAATGGATCTCTGTAGATTTAGCCTTGTACAATATTTACTGCAAACATATTTTCAGTAAAAGAACAAAAAATATACAATGGAAAATACAAACATTACACAGAGATTTTTCCCGTGGAAACTCAAATCGGGAAAACCAACATATTCTATATTCATTCATAGTGTTACATTGTTTACAATACAATATACATATAGGATCCAGTGGCATCCAAAACCCTAACCCAATGACCTGGATTAGTCAACAACCCTAATTCCTTTGCTGGAAATAGAAAACCATCAACAAAAACCATGTGCCGAAAAATCACCCAAAAATGCTACATGTTTCCTAAGGCATAATATGTTTTCTCATGGGAGCTGCCCCCGAACCACTGCGTAGGGGGATTTTTCCCCCCTGCACCCCCCAAGGGGGGGGCCTAGCATGCCCCCCTCAAACCCCCTGCGTGCCCAGCACAATGCAGACACTACTACTCATGCAGAGAATATAACACATACCCAACATTCTCCCACTTGTTGTTTTGTTTGCATACAGGGGGTTACAGGGTTACATAGTCAACAATCCAGGGCCACAATGCTCATGGATCCTCTACACCAAGAGAACTTCTCAGTGCTCATGGAGTTTTTTAATGAATCTGCAACATTCTTCAAAGTTTCCACCTTCATCAACAATAATTTCTTTTCTTCAACCAGGTCGACCACAAAGTGATATTGAATATCAATATGCTTTGTCTTTGATTGATAAGCCAGGTTCTTCGCCAGAACATTTGCACTATGACTGTCACAATCTATCCTTACATCTCTTTGTACCAAATCTATAACTGAACACAATCTTTGTAACCATACTGCTTCCTTACTTGCATGAGTGGTTGCCATGTATTCAACTTCTATAGTTGAAAGTGCCACTACAACCTGTCTTTTTCTCATCCAACTTATTGCTCCTCCAAACAGGTTAAACACACACCCACTTGTATATCTCCTACGATCCAGATCTCCAACCCAGTCTACATCCACAAATCCATGTATATCCACCACTTTGTCCAATCTTGTTCTTCCTTGGTAGCACAATCCATAGCTAGCAGTGCCACACAAATACCTGAAAAACCTTTTTTACCGTTGTCCAATGCTCCTTCCCTGGTTTTGACATATACATTCTCAAAACTCCCACTGCATGTGTAATGTTTGGTCTCGTACAGACCATTGCATAGATCAAAGTGATAACTACACTCACATATGGAACACATAACATGTCCTCCCCCTCTTTCTATGTCTTGGGACACTGATTCACAGATAAATTTACACGAATAGGAATATGAACCTTGACCCGTTTACATTCTTGCATATTAAAACTCTGCAATATTGTCTCGACATATTTTCTCTGATTTAACCAAAGTTTCCTCCTTTTTCGATCTCTTTTAATTTCCATGCCCAAAATGAAATTTGAAGCACCGAGATCCTTCATGTCAAATTTAGAGGACAACTGAGTTTTCAC
>ML780137.1:1171059-1189872 GCA_009831015.1 Picea engelmannii | reverse complement strand
CGAGATCCTTCATGTCAAATTTAGAGGACAACTGAGTTTTCACATCCTGGATAATCTCCTTGTTGTTTCCTATCAGCAACATGTCATCCACATACAAGACCAAATAAATCAAATGATAACCAATTAATTTAAAATACAAACAAAATTCCTCTTTGCTTCTTGTGAAGTCAAGTCCCAGCATATAAGCATCAAATTTTTGATACCACATCCTTGGTGATTTTTTTAAACCATACAAGGAATTTTTAAGCTTGCATACTAGCTCCTTCTTTCCCTTCACATCATAACCTTCTAATTACTTCATATAGATTTCTTCTTCCAAATCCCCATGTAGGAATGTTGTCTTCACATCCATCTGTTCTAATTCAAAATGAAATGAAACAACAACATATAACAAAAATATTATAGAGGTTAACTTGGCAACAGGAGAAAAAATCTCACCAAAATCGATTCCCTCAACCTGGGAATAACCCTTTTCTACTAACTGAGCTTTGTATTTCTCCACTTTTACTTCTGCACTCAACTTATTTTTAAATACCCATTTGTTGCCAATGGGATTTATTCCAGTTGACAACTCCACTATATCCCAAGCCTCATTCTTATCCAAAGATGTCGTTTCTTCGTCCATGGCCCTTTTCCATATATTTCCATCCTCTCAATCCACTACCTCCCTGACAGTTCTAGGATCATCATCAATAATAGACAAAGAAAAATTTGAACAGAAATCAGATGGAGCATACCTTTCCAGTATCCTTCTTTCTTGAACCTATCTCCTCAATACTATAGTATGAGGATCTTCTTCTTCTAATTCTTGTTCTTCTGTAGAGTTTGACTCATCATCCTTTAAATACAACTCTATTTTCTCTGGTTCTTCCTTACTTGGTAGGACTTCCTGTTTAACAAGATCCTTCATTTCTCTAAATACCAAATCTCAGCTATACACTACCTTCTTAGTTTATGGTTTCCAAAGATTATGACCTTTGAGACCATCTTTATATCCAATAAAGATACACTTTTAAGCCTTCTTATTTAGCTTACTCTTGTTTTCCTTTGGAACAAGAACATATGCATCACAACCAAATACCTTGAGATGTGTGAGAAAAGGTTTCCTACCAGTCCATACCTCTTGTGAAGTCTTGTCATCCAACATTGATGAGGGTGATATGTTGTCCAGGTAACATGCAGTACCCACTGCCTCTGCCCATAATTCTTTCCCGAACCCGACACCACTGAGCATGCACCTTGATTTTTCCATCAGCGTCTTGTTCATCCTTTCTGCAACTCCATTTTTTTGAGGTGTATATGGAGTAGTCTTCTTCCTTTCTATACCGCACTTCTTACAGAATTCTTCAAATTCATTCCCACAAAAATCTCCACCATTATCTGTCCTCAACACCTTAATTATTTTCTCTGTTGATTCTCAACAAGAGCCTTAAAATATTTAAACCTGTCAAAGAATTCATATTTCTTCCTGAGGAAATATATCCAGGTATTCCTCAAGAAGTCATCTATAAATGAGACATAGTAAACATATTTTCCCAACGACGGGACCAACACAGGTCCAAAAATATCAGTGTGAACTAACTATAAAATTCCTTCTTCCCTTGTTGCACTAGAGGGGAATCTTACCTGATTCTACTTCCCATATACACAATGTTTACAGAAATCAAAATCCAAAGAGCATTTAGACATACCTTCAACCACACCTTTACCGTGTAGTAGTCGAAAACCCTTCTCTCTAATATTCCCCAGTCTTTGATGCCACAACGTTACATTTTCTCCAGAGACTGTAAGAGTTCTTTCTTCTTCAACTCCAATATCAGGAACAATGTAACTATTATAGCCATCACTAATAGTTCTTCCTTGCAGCTTATACAGAGTTCCAAACTGAACTCCCTTCAACAACACCATTTCTCCTCGAACCATCATGTAGGTTTCCGTTTCAAATATTGTTTTTACCCCTGCATCGTCCATTTTTATTAGAGAAATCAAATTTCTGGCCAAACCTGGGATGTGAAGAACACTAGGCAGTGTTCTAATCCTTCCATTTATGAGCCTCACCTTGAATTTTCCTCATCCTATGATTTTGGTTGTCGAATCATCACCTAAGAAAACATTACCTCAATCATACCTTTCATATTTGTAGAACCACTCCCTGTGGGGAGTCATATGAAAGGATGCACTAGAGTCAACCAACCATGCCTCATGATTTTCATGTGTTCTTGAAAAATCCAAGTACACATCCCCTCCTTCTTCCTTGGAGGTCTTTTCTTCTGTATAAGGAGATTCTTCAGATCCCTTCTTTTTCTCAACTTTGGATCTACACTTCTTCTTGTAGTGCCTGTTAGTCCCTAAAGTTGCATTAACTGTGAGAGGGTGCAAGCTAGGGCATCATCAATTTATTGCAAAGTGTTTTAAAGGTTTTAATGATTTGGTTTTTGGGGTAAGGTGGTTGAAAAATGGCTTAAGAGTATAGCATAACATGAAAATCACAATCCGAACATAGCATACCCCATTGACTGGTTAAAAGGTAGTCACATAGATGAATTAGACCAATAATAAAAGAGAGGAGGAAGCTTCCAATTTGTCAACTTCACATAAATACTTGTCTCAGAATATCATAAAGAAACAAGACCATCAACTTGATATCAAAACTTGAAAATAATTTCCCCAGTAAATTTGTCACTGTATTAATTAACAATCGAGAAACAAAAGCATTGCAATATAAATAATGAATTCAAGCATGAAGAAAGAAAACAGATTAGAAAAGAGTGTCTAACCATCCATATGCCTTTTCTATTAAGTGTCAAATAGAATAATAATGCCTTACAAGGAGTTTTCAGAATAAGTCCTTTGGATCTCCAATTTTTCGACCTGAACACAGTCTTTACTTTGCCTATTTAAACTATCCATAAAACCTCCAGATCCTATCATCTAGTGTACTTTTAATAACTAGATCCGAATAATATCTATCTACTAGGGAAGTTAGCTCAAAAAGAGCTTTTACAATCCAAAAATAGATCATTGCTCAACAGCTTGATATTGTATGATCTTGCCAACATTACATTTGATTCTACAAAATAGGGATTAGTTTGATCTAGTCATACAATTCGAGGTATTTTCATTTCACAGGCCAAAAACGAGTAGACACTGCCATATTTCCTAGAAAACATCAAAATTATGATTGTAGCAATCTTCATGAAACCTTTAGGATATAATCACAGCAGTAGCCTTAGCATTTTTCTGTTTGAGCTTTGTGGTAAGCATGACATTGTGCCAATAGAGTCTGAAGTTTATTTCTCTGAGTTCTTTGAGAAACACCCTTTGCTCTTTTTTCTTCATTTTGAAACCTTGAATCCTTTCTTGCTGACGAGCATTCCATTGTTCTATTTGTACCTTTTCTTTCTTCAATTGTCTCACTGTTTTCTGGAATTCCTTGATCCTTTCTTTATCAGTTCTGATTTTAACCCTGAATTCTGAGAACTCTTCAAAAGGTGTAGGCTCATTCAGATTTAAGGCAACCTTGGGTTCTTTCGATTTAACTTAGTATTTAGAAACCAATCCTGAGCTATGTTATTCATCAGAACTTGCTGAATCCATGGCTTCAGGCACATCTGATAGGTGATATGAGTCTACAAGGTAATCCTTTTTATTCTCAGGAATCTCACTGATACCTTTAGCAATTTCTTTGGCTTTTTCCAATCTAGTTGTAGCTCTCATTACAGGTCCTGTAGATGATGAGAAAATTCGTTTACCTTTGTTTACTGGTTTCTTAAGAAATGGAGTTCCTTTTGCCTTTTTCCTGGTACCTGCTTCAGTATCTTTAGAGTGATCTTCTATAACTATGATGTTTTATTCTTTGATCGATGGATTATACATGGCTATAGACTTCAACCTATACTTGTTGGTAACCCTAGTAGAATTCCTTCTAGGTTTTTGAGACGCAGACACACCTTTATCCTTTGTCCTTTTGCCTGCTGTGCCCCTTTTACTGGTTGATGGCGATTCATGCTTGACTGTAGTTTGAGTATTAAAATCTTCATCTGAATCTTCTTCCCCTTTAACATCTTCCTCATAAAACATTTTGATTTCTGGATCCAACTTAGGTATTTTACCTCTGCTATTCCTCGACACCCTGATATTAGGCATTTCTTCTTTAACAGAGGTTTCATCAATTGAAATATTTTGTTTCTGTGTACCAGTCTTTTTTCCTTTGCCTTTATTTTGTTTGTTGGATTGTGTGTTAGGATTCAAGGATTGCATGAGCCAACTCTAGGGCTTCTGTAATTATCTCAAAGAAGACATAAATAAAGTCTTAATTAAGACTTGATGAAACCGACTGCTCTTTGCATTGGTGGAGAGTGAATGCACTCTCTTTGACATCTTTGTCAAGATTTTGAGTAGAAAGTAAGGCAGATTTAAGGGATAATCGCCATTTAGATGCATTAATATCCTAATGTGGTATATATAAACTAGTGAAAATCTACCTTCACAGGTGATATACCCATGGATAATGATCAGAGCAGTGTGCCATTCAGGTCTAATCCAGCTGCGAGGAACTCCCCTTCTCCAATTAGGATTTTGCTTATCTGGAAGAAGGAATTGATTGACAAACTCTGTAACCACTTGCTCTTTCTTTCACCATCTTTCTCCTCCAACCACCAATCTGCAAGATTTAGCAATTGTCTATTCTGTCACCAGCATTAGCATCTTCCCGATCTCCACCTCATGACCATCAAAGTTTAGTGCAAAATCCATGGAGACCTGCTCGTCATAACCTTGAAAAGTGGTAAGGAATTCAAACCACCCGGCATCTCTGAACCTTTGAGCCATCTGAGGATAAGCTTCGAGGAGTTCAACACCCTTGGGTTCTAATCTGACTACCTATCCGCTCCTCTTAGCCTCCATCAAAACACAATGCTATAACTGGCATGATTCAGATTCCGAATTTTCCACCTGCAATCTATTAGTATATAACTGTTCTTCTGAGAAAGTACCTGCACCTAAAATTCAACAAAATCAGACATAGAATGATAGGTTTAATATAATGATCGTTGAGAATTGGATGATTTGGAATGGGTCCTTTGCGGGTATAGAGAAATCTGATCATGTAACGGTTTGAATCACAAAATGATTCCAAAGCTATTGTGGGATACATGTGAACTCTCAAGCCACGATCTGTGTCATCATAACGAAATCTGGGTGACGGGCACATATGAAGGCATGATTATCTTTGCTCTACGGGAATAATGCTATTCCAGTAGCGCTATTAATGACTTAGCATAATTTAAATTTGTAAAGTTCAAACAGGTATATAAAGTGACACATCATTTAAAACCATGTCTTACAACTCCAAACTTAAATAAATTATTCAAAAAAGATGAAATGCAAACCATAACAAGCTAAAAACAATGATTAAAAGCAAATTTAAGTAGATAATGAAGTGCAGGTAGGAAGGGTTTGGGATTAGGGTTTCTCACAAAATCAAAAGAAAAAAATAGAGACTAACACTGGCTCCTTCTGGGGATGGATTTTTGATAATAAACTCTAAGAACTGCAGACCAATGCCTTTTCCTTTATCTCTGATTCACTGATCTCCCTGCATCTATCAATATTTTATTCTCAGCATAACTGTAAAAACAAGTCCATTGGGTATATGGAGTCTTTATTGAAAAGAAAACCTATTGTACTAACTGAAAACCTGATGAGTCATTAGAGAAAATAGTGCTTCAAGAACCTCCCATTCACTGGGCCCCCAAAAGTTTCTGTGTGTTCTAAATTATGCAGGAGAAAAGTGTTATTGTTCATTACCTTGGCTATTCTGAAAGGACCATACCATAGGTTATCGAACTTACCATGTTTTTCTTTATCCTCTCTCCTGGCATCCCATCTTAACACCAAATATCCATCATTGAAAATATCTTTCTTAGTTCCCTTATCGAATGTAGCCTTGACTTTTCTCTGGTGAGCAACAACTTTCTGATTCACCTGTTCTCTGACCTACTGAACTTCAATCATCTGAAAAATTCTCCTTTGGATATCATTGGGTTCTTCTAACTTTTCTTGTAGAAACTTTAAAACTGGCAGGCCCAATTGAGTTGGAAGAATATCTTATGTCCCATATACCATATGGAAAGGAGATGTCCCAATATACTTCTTGTTGCTGATACGATCAACCCAAAGGGAAAACTTTAACTTGGAATCCCATGATTTTTTATTTTTTGCCAGCAGTTTTTTGATAATCCTTATCAGATTCTTATTGGAAGATTCTGCCAATTCGTTCCCTTGGGGGTAGTAGGGAGTAGAATGAACCAATTTGATACTATACTTATTGCATAATTCAATCATGGAATTTGATTTAAAATCCCGTGCATTATCAATGACTAGTTTTTTAGGACAGCCCAACCTGGAAAAAATATATCCTTCTAGAAATTCCATGATTACCTTGTCTGTTGTATTCCGAGTCGGAATTGCTTCGATCCACTTTGTAAAATAATCAGTGGCTATAAGAATCCATCTATGTTGTCATGAATATGATAGATTAATCTCTCCGATGAAGTCCAATCCCCATTGTTGAAATGGTCCATGGGTGATGATTGGTTTCAGAGGCAAAGATATAAGTTTCTTCTTTCCAGCAAATTTATGACAAGGTTCACATGCCCTGACCTGAGCAAAAATATTTGAGAATAGAACTGGCTAGTAATAGCCTGCCCTAAGAATCTTGAAGGTAGTATCCTTCCAATGATGATGGCCTCCGCAGACACCATGATGCAGATCATGAGAAATTTGTTTAGCTTCTTTTTCATCAACACACCTCAACAGAAAACCGTTAGGGTATGATCAACAATGCAATTCTTTACTACTCTTAACTTTAATGATCTGAATTTTGATTTATCCAACTCTAGGGGAGATTGAAAGTCTAGCAAAAAAAATATGATATCTTTGTACCATGGTGAAGAAACATACTTGTTGTTTACCTGTGAATTTTTTTCTTCAATCTGAACAGAAGAATCTTGTGTCTTGTCTGAAAGATGGTACAACCCAATTGCTTTGCAATTAGACTCTGTCATTAATTTGGCAAGGCCTTGTCCTTTTATCAGATGAGTAGGCTTTATAGTGAGATCATACTCCATGATTTTTGTTATCCATTTCCCTCGCTTTCCTTCACAATTAGGCTGAACCAACATTTCTTTGACTGCACTACTTGGGACATAAACTGTAATCTTAGATTGAAGAACATATACTCTTAAGGATTTCAGAGCCTTTAGCAAGGCATAGGCCCGTTTTTCTATTATATCATCAATTCAGAGTCTCTGAGGGTTTTTCTAAAGAAGGAGATGGGTTGCTCGTATCCTTGCTCATTTCTTTGTAGAAGAACAATAACTATGGTATTTTCTGATGCAAATGAAAAAATCATGAATTCTTTGGAGTAATCTGGGCTAATTAGAACAGGTGCATGAACAATAGCCTGCTTGATCCTTTCAAAGGATTCTTTCTCTTTTGGTATCCACTTAATTTCTGCATCCTTTTTCAACATGTCAGTAATATACTTGATAATCTCTACAAAGTTAGGTATAAACCTCCTTAAAAAAATAATTTTACCAATTTAGGACTGAATAGACTTTTTGTTTCTCAGAATGTCTATTTGTTGGATAGCCTTTACTCTTTCAGGATCTATTTTAATACCTTCAGGTGAAATGATGTGTCCTAAAAGCTTTCCTTCCTCCATGGAAAAATGTGATTTTTTGGGATTAAGTGATATACTGTACCTCCTGCACTTCTCAAAGGTCTGCTTCAAGTGTTGTAAATGTTCTTCGTCAGATGCTGAAAATATAGTGATGTCATCAAGGTAAATAACCACAAACCTGTCTTTCTCCCCAATGAAAGCGATGTCCATATCCCTTTGGAACGTGGCTCCTATGTTCATCAATCCGAAAGGAATCTTTTCATACATAAAAGTGCCCTAAGGAGTGGTAAAATCTGTTTTATTTTTGTCCTCTTCCATTACTGATATTTGATTGTACCCTGAGTATCCATCAAGCATAGAGATCCTCTTTTCACTGACAACTCTTTGTAATATATAATCCATTTTTGGTAATGGATAATTGTCTTTCAAAGAGCACCTGTTTAGATTCTTGAAGTCCACACAGAGCCTTATCTCTCTGTTCTTCTTCCTGACAGGTACAAGGTTGGCTACCCATTCTTGGTATCTCAGTGGCACTATGATTTTTGCTTCCAACAACCTTTTCAGCTCCTTTTCTATTATAGGTAACAGTAAAGGATTAAACTTCCCGAACTTTTTCTTAACGGGTTTTGATGCAGGTTTCAGAGGAATTTTGTGTTGAATAATCTCTGTATCAAACACTTTCAGATCTTCATAAGACCAGGCAAATATATCTAAATATTGTTTCATCAATTCAACGTATGATTCTTTCTATTTTTGTGATAGTTTTCTAGATATTTTAACCAACCTGGGGTTTGCATCCGGACTAATGTCACAATCCACTACATCTGTTTCTTCTGTTTGGATAACAGCCTCCTTGTAAACATCATTGTGATCGAACAACCTCTCTAGTGGAACCAAACCTTTGGGCAGATGGTTTGTCTTCAGTTCACTGATTTTGTGGCCAACAATAGTATCTTGAAGGACTTCTGCAACATGTATTTCTGCTTCACCATTTTCGTCATCTTGATCTATTGAAATGTTAGAAAACTCTTCAATAGTTTTCAAAAATCTTTGAATTTCTTCATCGTCTTTAAAAACCTGCCAATGTTTTATATTATCCAGTATTGAGGGTCTGTGTCTGACTTCAACTTCGAACTTCAGATTAGGAAACATTGGAGTTTTAAAGTTGCTAGCTGCAAGTGCCAAAGAGTCAGCCTGTTGATTTAAATTTCTGTGCAAAAAAGTAATATTGAATGCCAAAAAGAAATTATCCACATAATCCCACACCTCATTTCTATATTGTTTTAACCTTTGCTGTTTGGTTTCATATATATTCTTGATCTGGTGAATAATAAGTTTTGAGTCTCCAAAAACAGACAACTTATCTATACCCATATCTCTGTGTAACAACCCCAGTTAAATAGTTACATAGGGTTTATTAAGTATAGTTAATTAAATAATTAATTGTCTTAATGTATATTAGTTAAGTAATGATTAACTATTAATAATATTAATTAATTAATTATTTATTGTTTAATAAATGTCGATTAATTAATTAATTGATTACTTAACACATTCAATGATTTGGCTAAAGAATTAAAGGGCTTAATAACTTTAATTTAATCATTATGAAACTTTACGTATGACAAGGGATAAGGTAATAAACGAAAGGATAGGGTAATAAATGGAGGGATAAAGTGGGTGGAATTAATGGAGGGTAGGGAATTGGTGAATGGGGGAGATATGACAGGGCAGAGGCTTTTGGGAAGGGAATTATGAAATTCTGGGGGAGAAGGACTGTATTTTGGTTAGTCAATGATATTTTTCTGGTTGGGAGTTTGGGGAGGATAGTTGCAAGGGGCACCAGGTTGCTGGGAGTTTTGGGCTCGGGGGCCAGGAATCCTCACAGAATCCTGGAGCTAGGGAGATGGATAGGTTGCTCCTAGCTGGCTGGGTGGTTAGTCAGTTTTGGGTAGGGTTTAGTTAGAGCATCAGGCAGAGATTGGACAGAGCAGCAGGGGGGACAACCAGATAAGTGAGAATTTTAGCATCAGGCAGAGGTATTTTTATTTCTGAATTTGTTGAGTTATGTAATGATTATGTAATTTGTTTTCATGCTGTGGATAAATTTAATTTTTGCTTAATATTATATGCTTATATGATGATCAATGAATTATTTATGCATTCAAAGAAATTCTATGTTTAATTGTATGAAATTTTTAGGCTTAATTAATTGAGGTCACTACACATGGTATTAGAGCCTTAGTTTGAAATCTGGGCCTGAGGGCCAAGCTCCAACTCCAACTCCAGCTCCACCTAACTTGCAAGCCAAGCACACAATTTTTTTTTAAAACACAGATATAGACATAAATATAAAATAATGAGCATAAATAACCCATAAAATCCTGAAATAACCCTCAAATAAAATCGGTAGCAGTAAGGAGCTGTGCAAATAGACCTACAACCCATAAACCCTAGGTAATAGACCTGAAATGACACACACACACACACACACACACACACACTATATATATATATATATATATATATATATATATATATATATATATAAANACTTAGAAACCCTGAAGAAGAGAGAGATTCTTACAGGAAAGGAGATCTTGCGCCTATTTCATTCCTTGTTCCAACCACATGTCAATATTTAGAGACCACTTGCTCTTTGGTAAAATCCTCACCTGTAAATAGAACAGAAATAAAATAAAATTACAAAAAAGATTTTATATATATATATATATATATATATATATATATATTATGTAAAAGAAAAAGACTAAGTATACACTTGGCCACCTGTTCCAACCAGACCACCCATAAACTTGTAAACTACCAAACAGAGAATTTAGTATAGTTAGATGCAGGAGGTAATATTCTTCAGCAAGGGTCTCTTTGGCCACTCGAATGAAAGAAAGAGGACCACTAGAAGCTACGACTGGAATTGGTGCTACCACTATTTCATTGCATAAAAAAATAAAATAATAGTAAGAAATATAATATATAAAGCGAGGTCTGGGGGGCTTGACCCTGCGACCTCCACCCAAGTATCTGCATGAATATCACTCATACAAACCAACGACCAACCAATACGCGAAAAAAACCATTCGCTGTAAAGTCATCTAGGAATTGCCTCCATGCACAAGCATCTGAATCAAAGGATAATGCATCTGGTGCCTGTAAAAATGATCTACTTCCAAATAACTACAGGGTAATAATCCTTACAGACTAGGGCATAAGGATAAGCTCATGACTAAACAAAGAGCATACCTCCTTTTTAATATATACTTCTTTGGGCGCACTATGAAAAACATAGCCTGTATCTAAATTCAATAGAGGAGGCCATTATTAAGAGACCAAATCGAATGCATATACCAAAGTCCACAACCAATACACAACACAAATCCATGTGCTAGCGCCAAGCACAAACTAGGCAGCCTTAGGCTCAAGCCAAGCACCTACCACAACACAATGCAGGTTAGCCACGCGTTCAATACACTAGTCAAGAACCAAAGCCTAGCGCTGAAGACCAAGCGCTAAGGCACCACAGAGAAGCCCACAAGGCAGACTACCCATTGCAAAAACATCCAAGCACCTGTCACATAGCCTAACAACCAAGCACCTACCATACAACACATCAAAATCCAATGAAAAATACCAGTGCGAAGCCATCGAAGGGACGAGCCCGCAAAGGATGTAAAGTTTAGAATTTTTTTTTTTTTTACAATAGCAGCCCGCCACCAAGTTTCCAGTATGAATACTAAGTGCCAGGAGGGAGCCGATCGACAGTATGCATAGCGCATAACCGTTTCAGAAAAAAAATTAAAATTATTGGGCCAACTACCCTTTGCATCCAACCTCCAAGCTATCGAGCTAACATCTATAACAAGTCACATTATCCAATATGCAAGCCCAATGATAAGCACCATGCATGATATCATTTCAAAACGATAACCTCCAAGCTATCCAACCAAAGTCACAACACAAGTAAGCCAATACCAAGTGCCCAAGTGCCAGGCATCAAGAGAAATGGAGGAGTTCACAAAGGGGGCGTGAACATAATGCACTATGCGTCAAATCTCGACAGAGAAACAAACGCCAGGTGCCAAGCCCATAGGGAAGCATAAAATACAGAGACCAAGCCCATAGGGAAGCATAAAATATAGAGACCCCGCGCCAAGCCACAAAGGAGGATCTCATGGGGGATGGTGCACTGCACATTTCCCACAGGGAGGAGCCTGTGACGGTGCGTAGCCAAACCCACATAGCCATTATTCCTTCCCTCTAATGAAAAAAAAAATAATAAAATGAAAATGAAGTTTTGGAGGCAGACCGCTTTTGCTGAATAGAGAGATGCACGTAGGGTTTGAGGATGGAGGGACGTGTAGGGTTAGGGTTTTGGGGGTTTTGGGAGCTAAGAGTGGGAAAGAAGGGCACGTCGGCCTCATGCGAGGTCCCACAATGCCCCAAAGTTATTCTATTTTTTTTATTTTTAATTTTATTCTAAACCCTTTGGGTTTTAATTATTTAAAACAATTCTTTTTTTTATATAATTGAAATTGATATTTTACATGCTAAAATTTAAATTTAAAGATAAATAAAAATAACAATTAGTAAAGTGAGAAATAAAAAAAAAAAAAGATTTAAGATATTTTAAATGAATAATTTCATTTTTAACTTTAAATTTAAGTAACAAATTAAAAAAAAAAACATTGATAATAGTATTAATTAATTAGTAACTAATTAACTAGTGGTTTGATGGATTAATTAATTAAATGTGTAATTATCATTAATATACTTATTAATGTTTAATAACCAACATAACATTTTGTTACTAATAAATTTGTATTTTATTGATTAAAAGTTTTGGGGTCCATGGGTTTTGAACACACGACCACCCACCAAGCCCAAGCCTTGAGAAATGTTCCAACACCAATGCGCCCATGATTTTACTTGTAGGTTAAATGTGTTGATCACATGTGAGGATGAGTTTGAGTTTGAGTTTGAGTTAAATTTAATTGATTAAATTTTGTTGGAGAGGATGAGTTTTGAACCGACGACCTATCCACCGAGTATAGAGCTTTCACCGAAGACTGTACACCATTGCACCATGATAGTAATGGTGGGTTAAATGTGTTGATCACATGTGAGAGAGTCAGTAGTTTTCTTAGGAAAATACATCAAGATTAGACACTTTATCCCTAACCTAGCCACCTCCCCTAAAGAGAGTAACGTCTGTTTACAGACAAGTAAAGAAAAACTTACGCCTAACCCTGTTTTCTAGTTTAAGTTGCGCAAATTTGAAACGTCCTCGAACTCACCCTGACAACTTTGGTTGATGAAAGTTAAATCATACAGGATGGTTAGGACTTGAGGGAATCAAGGCAGAGGAGCATTGTCACAGGCACCGCCAACACCGCCAGCGCCGCCACCACCATCGCCCGAACTAGCTCTCATACTGCGCTCTTTGGAGGCTATAAATGAGACTTTAAAGGGGCTACAACCAGCAGGGATCGAAGTGGAACCCCCACCATATGGAACGGGTAATCCAGAAGCGTCAAGGGATTCAAGGGGAGGACTTCCACTTGAATACATCACTAGAGAACTGCATAAGATCAAACTTCCGGAGTTTGCCGGGGGTCGCGCCAGTGAACGCGCGGAAGCATGGTTGGAAGGCATGACAAGGTGTTTTGCCTTAAGGGACTACGTGTCCACCTCAAAGGTGAAGATAGCGATTTTTCAGTTAAGAGACAATGCCTTGAACTAGTGGGGCAACCTGAAGAGGCAACTACATCTTACTCCAGACACCGTATCTTGGGAACTTTTCGAGGAGAGGTTCCGAAGGAAATATCTGCCAGCTTACTATGAGGAACAACAAATAGGAGTGTTTCATGCCTTAGTGCAGGGAAACAAAACCGTAGAGGAATATGAGATTAGGTTTATGGAATTGGTCAAATATGTTTCATATATGGATAATGACCAACGACAGGCAGAACGCTTCGTCTATGGGATAAACCCTAAGATAAGGGCTATGGTGTGAATGTGGAAACCCTCTTCAGTAGCGGAAGCTGTGGAAAATGCGTGTTATGTGGAGGAACACATGAACTTAGCTGGATGTATGAGACTGACCTTTCCGCATTGTCCTGGGTTCGTGGGGAAGGCCCCTAGGACATTTCCCAGGGGAGGGGGCTCAAGGCCACCTCCATATGGTAACAGAGTCACACCAAGGATAGTATCCGCAAGGATTTCAATGGTAGAGAGTGCAACATCTCGTTCATCACCAATGACGCAGACAGGTCCACGACCATCTCAGGGAACACCTAGTAGGGGCAGGGGTTCCAGGGGAAGGAACTCGTTTTAAAGGCAGTCACAGAACAATGCGCAGGTTCAATCTCGTGTTACCTGTTGGGGATGTGGAGGACCCCATTACCAGCGTGATTTCCCATAGTTACAATCAGGATTTGTGCATAGAGAAGGAAAGGCCCCGATGGAAAGAGCAAGTAGCAGCCACCAGATTTACACAACGGTTAATAATCGCTAGGCCGAGCATCAATCCACGATGGTGGAGTCATCAGGTATGCTAAATCATATCAACGTTAAGATTTTATTTGATTCTGGTGCGACAGATAGTTTCATTTCACCATCTGCATTAGAAAAGAGTGGGTTGGCAGCCTACGAGCACGATGACTTTAAACAAGTCGAGATGGCTTCAGGGGAAAAACAAGCGGTAGGACCTAATGTTGATAATTGTATAATATACCTAGGAGTGTGTACTATCAAGTTGAAGGTATACGTCACTGATCTCGAGGCGTATGACCTAATCATTGGAATGGATTGGTTAGAATCTCATTGAGATTTGGTAGATTGTTTCACAAAAGGGGTGCTCTGTGTAGACGACGAAGGAAGGCTAATGGAGATCCAGGGTGTACAGAGAAAGGTGTCATTACGCTTTATCTCAGCTATGAAGGTTAAGCGATGCTTGAGGCAAGGGTGTCAACTATATGTAGTGGAAGCAGTGAATGAAAGGAAGGGACCCTCCTTGGATCAATACCCATTATTGTCAGAATTTAAGGATGTTTTTTCGAACGAGTTACCAGGGTTACCTCCTGAGCGGGAGCTTGATTTTACTATTGAGCTAAAACCTGGTGCATAACCAATTTCCAAGACTCCGTATCAGATGACAACGCTGGAACTTTGTGAGTTGCAAATGCAGTTGAAAGAGTTACTAGACTTAGGGCTAATAAGGCCCAATGTCTCACCTTGGGGTGCACCAGTAATTTTTGTAAAGAAGAAAGATGGTTCCTTATGATTGTGTATAGATTACAGGGAATTGAACCATGCTACAGTGAAAAATAGGTACCCAATGCCACATATAGATGACCTCTTCGATCGGATGAAAGGAGCAGTGGTATTCTCAAAGATTGATTTGTGATCAGGGTATCATCAGTTAAGGATTAAGGAAGGCGATACCCCAAAAACTGCCTTTCGAACTTGGTTTGGGCATTACAAGTTTGTCGTAGTACCTTTCGGATTGACCAATGCGCCAGTAGTATTCATGAGCCTCATGAATGGCGTATTCCGGAAGTACTTAGACCGTTTTGTACAAGTCTTTCTAGATGACATCCTCATCTATTCCAAGAATGAAAGAGAACATGAGGAACACTTACGAGTGGTGTTGTCCTGCCTTAGAGAGAACAAATTGTATGGGAAGTTGTTGAAATGTTCCTTCTTCCAAAAAGAGATCCACTATTTAGGTCATATCATTTCCGGTGAAGGAATCTCTGTGGACCCAGAAAAGGTAGAGGCCATTATGGAGTGGCCAGTGCCGAAAAATGGCCATGAGGTGAGAATCTTCATGGGGCTAGCAGGTTATTATCAGAGATTTGTGGAAGGATTCTCAAAAATAGCGAAACCCATCACCACTTTGGAGCGCAAGGGGGTCAGGTATGAATGGACAGAAGAATGTGATAGTGCATTCATTGAACTTAAGAGGTTACTAACTAGTGCACCAATTCTACAAGTGTCGGATATGGAAAAGGACTTCACAGTCTGCATGGATGCCTCAAAGCAAGGGTTGGGGGCTGTGCTAATGCAGGATGGAGGAGTGATAGCTTATGCGTCAAGGAAGTTGAAGAAACACAAAGAGATTTACGCTACTCATGATTTAGAGTTGGCAGCTGTAATGCTAGCTCTAAAAATTTGGAGGCACTATCTTGTGGGGCGAAACATTGAGCTCAAAACAGACCATCAAAGTTTAAAACATCTCTTCACTCAAAGGGATCTGAATGCCAGGCAAAGGTGATGGAGTGAGTTTTTGAGTGAGTACGATTTTGGTATTTCGTACATCAAGGGGAAGGAAAATGTGGTCGTGGATGCCTTGAGTAGAAGACCACATGTCTTCTCCTTGGTACCCTTAAAAGTCAATCTGAGGGAACATGTGTTGACGCAACTCCAAGGAGACAGTTGGTATTTAAAGGTTACTTCAAACCTCTAGAGTGGGAGGTAGTTAGATCCAAAGTATGAAGGATATAGTCTAGAAGCAGAAGGACTGTTAAGATATCGAGGAAGGATGTACGTCCCCGAAGGTGGGGATATTCTAAGCATCATACTGAAGGAAGCCCATAGAGAACTTTATTATGCGCATCCGGGTGTGAAGAAGATGTACGCAGACATGAAGAAGATTTTCTTCTGGGTAGGCATGAAGCGCGATGTAGTCCATTTCGTCACCAAATTCCTAGAGTGTCAACAAGTGAAAGCCGACCACCATCACCCGACATGCCTCCTACAACCACATGATGTTCCTATGTCCAAGTGGGAAGTCATCTCTATGGATTTTGTTGTGGGGTTTCTGCTCACATCTCATAGACACAATGCCATTCTTGTGATAGTGGATAAGTTAACCAAGAGTGCTCATTTTATTCTGGTTAGAGACACTTACGATGTCACTGATGTGGAACGTGTGTTTGTAAGTGAGGTCATCCATTTGCATGGGATACCTAAGAAGATCATTTCAGATAGGGACTCCAGATTCACTTCTAGGTTTTGGACAAATTTACAGTCAACATTGGGGACTCAGTTGAACTTAAGAACAACTTATCATCCTGAAACAGATGGGAAAACTGAGAGAGTAAATCAAGTCATGGAAGACATGCTTAGGATGTATGTCATGGATAATCAAACCCATTGGGAGAAGTACCTACCTTTGGTAGAGTTCACCTACAATAACAATTTTCATAGCTCCATCGGAATGCCACCCTATGAAGCCCTATATGGAAGGCCATGTAGAACGTTGTTGAGTTGGGATAGACTAGAAGACCGAGTAACAGTTGGTCCAGAATTGATTCAAGAGATGGAGGAACAGGTGATTTAGATTAGGAAGAGACTGAAGGAAGAACAGGATAGACAGAAAAGTTATGCATATGCACATAGGACCGACCGAAGTTATGAAGTGGATGACCAGGTTTTCATTCGTATCAGGCCTAACAAGAGTACGATATGGTTCGGGAAGGGGACAAAGTTTTCACCTCGATTTATAGGACCGTTCAAAATCCAAGAAAAATTGGACCTGTTGCCTATCATCTCGTACTTCCACCCCACTTGCATAAAACTCATAACGTTTTTCATGTATTTGTTTTACGTCATTATGTTGCTGATGAATCAAATAAACTAAATTGGAAAGAATTGCAGGTATCAGATGTGGGAACTCTCATGGTAGAACCATTACACATATTGGACTGTAGAGTCCGACAACCTAGGAACCGTCTGGTAGACCAAGTTAAGGTCCAGTGGGACAAGTATAGTCCAGGATCTGCTACTTGGGAAGACGCTGAGACACTACGACGAGACTATCCCTCACTTTTTTGACCACCTCGAGAATATGTTTCTTGGAGGTGGGGTGTATGTAACACCACCTTTTGACTTAGACAACTAGGATTACCTGAGGCCTACATTTTTATTTTCTATTCACAGTGAAACTATTAAATGATACACTTAAACTTTTAAGACGTATGAACCTTTATGAATGTTTAAATATATTTGGATAATGATGGATATGATGCAATATATTGGGAGAATGTAAATTTTATGAATGTTTAAATGTTATTGATGATGATGGATATGATTCGATATATTGTGTGAATGAGAATCCTATGAAGGTTTAAATGCTATTAGAATGATGTTGGATATGATGCAATCTATTTGGTAAAAGATAATTTTATGAATGGGTGTCGAAATTGAATTATGGGATATTATGAGATCTATTTCTAACTTGAAAACTTTGATGTTAAGTTGTTGGTACATGGATACCGAATTGAAATGATGGTTGTATGCAATTACATAATGATAATGCATAGAAATGTATGAGTTGTGTTACAGACTAATCTGCAGGTTATGGGCTATGAAATAGCCAAGGGATAATGATGATGAAAATGGATGTCATGACCACTAGATGAGAAACATTATGGTATAAATATTTGTGTGTGAAATTATATTGGTTAGGATGCATTGCTATGATATGTGGACCAATGCAGGATTTCAGGAGGTGAGACTGCCCAAAACCGAATAAACGATGACAAAACTCCCAACAACACGGTGCCACTGTATATTCCATTGTAGGGTGTGGACCCTAGTTATGATTAGGAGGCGTGGAGTCATTTCCCACCGTGTATCCTCTGAAACCTGAAGTCATGGGAGGATGATGTTATCTCACGCTCCCCTAGATGTGTGATGACGACTGTCAGTTTCCTGCTAGGGAAGCTTGGTCAAGATAGTGACACTTCTGCTTACGGGTTCTATTTGGAGTTAGGTCAATATAGTTGACGCTCCAAGATAGTCCAACAGAGGAAGGATACGAATGAAGATGGAAGTAAGTTAAGGAGAAAGGATGAGTAGAAATAGTTGAGAAAGTATGGAGATTTGTCTTATGGTGGAATTTATTGTTTTTCCCTTCTAAAAAGAAAATCTGTATATATGAATATTCATAAGTACGTAACTAAGCCACAGTTGTCTAAATAAAATTGTTGAACTAGATAATTGTAATTAAAGGATTTCGCAAACATTTGATTGGTTTATTGTCTTTTATAAAAGAATAGTCTTGTTGATTGGATTGGATGCATACATAAATTACTATAAGGGTGATA
>ML780137.1:1079430-1167111 GCA_009831015.1 Picea engelmannii | reverse complement strand
GTCCACCAGAGAAATTGCCAGGTCCTTCCTTTATTATTATCCAGCAAATGAAGGGATACAACCTACAACAAAACCTGCTGTAACTTCCTCTTCTTTCTCTCACAGTCTCCTCTCTCAGAATACAATATTCACCATCCACCATAGTCGCGATACATTTCCCTCATAAAAGAGGGTTTCCTTCTAGGGAAAAAAACCCTAACATAATCTCTACCGTTAGATCTGTGACCTTATAATGAACGGTCTAGATTTACAATGAAATTACAATATACTTTTACAAGGCAAATTTTGCTTCGGGGGCTTCGCCCCCGAACCCCCGTTGGGGGCCTGCTTGCCGCCAGACCCCCCAGCCGGGGGGATAGCCCCCTCGGACCTCACAGAGGGGGTACCCCCCCTCTGCACTCCCTCACGTGGAAGAGTGTACATACTTTTGGGGTATAAACACGACTGAAAGTAAAAGACCTCTAAATCAAGAAGATAATCAGGCTCCACAAACAACATCATGAGACTTGTATGTACTAGCTACACATGCATTTCTTGCGCATGTACACTAGTATGAATGAGTTCTTGGCTTACTTACTAATAATGAAGGTTATTTGTTATGAATGTGTGGACCATGTTTCTTTTCCCTTGTATCATAGAATACTTTAACTTCAGGATGAAGTTTCTTGAAGGGTGGGTGTATGTAACAACCCCAGTTAAATAGTTACATAGGGTTTATTAAGTATAGTTAAGTAAATAATTAACTGTCTTAATGTGTATTAGTTAAGTAATGATTAACTATTAATATTATTATTTATTTATTGTTTAATAAATTTCGATTAATTAATTAATTGATTACTTAACACATTCAATGATTTGGGTAAATAATTAAAGGGATTAATAACTTTAATTTAATCATTATGAAACTTTACGTATGACATGGGATAAGGTAATAAATGAAAGGATAGGGTAATAAATGGAGGGATAAGGTGGGTGGCATTAACGGAGGGTAGGGAGTCGGTGAATGGGGGAGATATGACTGGGAAGAGGCTTTCAGGAAGGGCATTATGAAATTCTGGGAGAGAAGGACTATATTTTGGCTGGTCATTGATATTTTTATGTTTGGGAGTTTGGGGAGGACAGTTGCAGGGGGCACCAGGTTGTTGGGAGTTTTAGGCTTGGGGGCCAGGAATCCTCATGGAATCCTGGAGCTAGGGAGAAATATAGGCTGCTCCTAGCTGGCTGGGTGGTTAGTCAGTTTTGGGTAGGGTTTGGTTAGAGCATCAGGCAGAGATTGGACAGAGCAGCAGGGAGGACAACCAAATAAGCGAGCATTTTAGCATCAGGCAAAGGTATTTTTATTTCTGAATTTGTTGAGTTATGTGATGATTATGTAATTTATTTTCATGATGTGGATAAATTTAATTTCTGCTGAATATTATATGCTTATATGATGAACAATGAATTATTTATGCATTGAAAAAAATTCTATGTTTAATTGTATGAAATTTTTAGGCTTAATTAATTGAGGTCACTACACTCTAGCAGCTTTCAAACCTAACAACAAGGATTCATACTCACTGATTTTATTAGTGGTGTCAAATTCAAGTTTATATGACATAGGAATAACCTCCTTGGTAGGGGAAATGAAGACAATGCCAGCTCCATAACGTTCTTTAGAACATGCTCCGTCAAAATACATTTTCCAAACAAAATTGTCTTTACTATCTCCAACTGCAGTTGTTGTCTTTCTGACTGATACTTCTGCCATCTCATCACTCATATGAAAAATAGAAGAACCAAGATCATATTCTACAACATATATCAGATGATTAGTGGGATTATTGTGATCACTTACCAAATAAGCCAAACTAACTTCTCTATATAATATTTGTTGTTCCCCACCAAAAACAGGTATGGTTGCATAGCTAAGGTCCATCTGTAGAGTACCACTTACCTTCTTGGCCCAAGATATTGAAAGAATCATTCCAAATTTTGGTGGTATGTCAACCACAATAACATCTAATACCACACTTTTCATAGGTAATTGGGAAAGAGTAACAACCACATCTTTCATAACTCCAAGGCATTTGACTTTCTTGGAGTCAAAAGAATATAGATCATGATATGGTCTAGTAATGTCCAACCCTAATTCTTCCATCACCACCTTAGGCATGAGATTATCCGAGGCACCAAAATCCATTAAGAAGTTGTGCAATATCTTGTCATTGACATTTAATGAAATGTAGAATGGTGGAGAGGCATCAATTATGTCTTCAATGTGAGGTCCAATAGTTATAGCAAGGTTTTCATCCTCTAGATTGACTATATCTGAAAAGGTGACATGAGCTGGAGCCTGTAGAGCCTTGAGGACAGTCTTTCTGAAGGGTTATGTTTTCATGAGTTCTAATAATGGCACTGAAGTCTTGATTTTGTTGATTTCTTGTTCTAAACTGAAAGAAGAAACATTTCTATCTGGTTCCTTTATGTCAACAGTACTATCCTTGGCAGGTTGTTTCAATGGTTGATCAACTTGAATCTTGGGACTTCCTTTGATAATTCTTGTTTTAACTGGATTGTTGGCCTTATTTGTGGAAACATGTGTATCTACTTTAGGTGCATTCAAACCAGATCTGAGATTGTATTTTTTCTTTTTAGGTTCCTTTTGGACGATATCATCTTCATCCCCTTCCTCAAACTGGTTTGCAATCAAAGCATCTTCATAATCCTACTGTGTCACATGTAGAGGAGATGATTCATAATCATTCAAATGAACTGTAGGGTCTTCTTCTGTATCATCTTTGTCCTCCTCCTCATCTATTGCGTTATTCTGAAAAGGAGGCAAAACATTTTGGTCATCTTGGTTTTTTCTTTCTCTTGGTAAGATTTGAGGTGCATTGTTTGGCCTCCTGAACTGATTTGGATTTCTGTAACCACTCTCCTGTGCAGGTCTACTGGGTTGTTTTTGTTCCATCTTCAACCTTTCCATTTCATATGTCAGAGTTTTTATCATCTTATCCATTCATCCATCTTAGAATCAGAGGCTAAATTAGAAGATGAAAGCAACTCTTCCTTTTGCTTTTTTCTGTCTCTATCACTTCTAGACTTCAATTTGTCTACTGCTAATATGTTTGATTCTACCTCGATAGCAGCATCTTGCATCATGCTGAGGGTAGCAGCTCTCCTTTCCCTAATCAACAAGGAAAATTCGGCATCAAATGCATTGGATAAGGTGATTTTAGATGATGTCTCTAAAGGTTTAATCTCCTCTGGAGTTTTACCATACATCTGGTTCAACCTTTTGGTAAAATCAGGTATTGATTCACCTTTATTCCTCCTTAAAGAAACGAATTCGATAATGTAGTATAAAAAGTCTTTCTTGTCTGTCCAGTGTTTAAGAAAGGCATCATCTAAGGCTATGATATCAACAATTGAATTAGGAGGCAAACTCTTGAACCACTTTCTTGCTTCCCCATTTAGACTCTGCACGAATAATCTCATCCACACATCAACATGCTCTACATTGAAATTATCTGCAAAACTATAAAATGAAATCAAATGATCTTCAGCAGTAACTGCTCCATATCCATTGAATCTGGGCAAGTATCTCATATAATCATTTGGTGGAAAGGCAAACATGACTTGTGGAAGAAGCAAAGGGGCATACCTTGCTGCAACTATTTCATTCATTCTTTCTGCAACCATATTAGCTATTTGTGGTGCTTTGGGAGTAAGCAAGATTGGTGATGTTGGAGGTGAAAGTGTCCCTTGTGTATTACAACTTAGATGCACTGTCACTGAGTCTTGATCTTTAGCAGATAAGGATTTCTCTTCTGGACTATGATTAGATAATGGGCTAAGAAACAAAGGATTCTCAAAAGAAAAATAATGTGATTTAAAATCCTCAGATGAGAGAGATTCAAGAGATGACGAAGGTGTCTCTGGTTCACTCTTAATATCTGTGTTGTGACCTCTCAAAGTTTTAGTCACAGGCAAGATGTCTGAATATTCCTGTTTAATGAGTTCAGTAAGTAACTTCCACTGTTCTAGATTTAATTCTGAGATATTTGAAGGGAATGAAACTGTAGCAGGCTCAATAACAGGTTTAATTTCACTTTCAAGATTCACCTCTTCATCTACTTGGGTTTTGGTGATTTCAGAGGATTGTCCTTGAGAACTTTTTGAAGACAATTTTCCTTTTAAGAGTGAAGACTGTCCAGAAAGAACTTTAGGTTTTTTTAGTAACTTTTCAGGATCTGGAACTGCTACAACAGGCTCAGGATCTGGATTTTTCCTGGTTATTGGTCTCTTAGTAGATGATGAAGAAGTTAGAGGAGTTTTAGATCCTTTACCTTCTCTTTTAGGAGCCATAATTACCACATAAGAGTCACCAGGTGAATAATCACAGTCTTAAATAATGTCCAAAGTCTTGTTCACAATCAAGATCTAAATCTAATCTTGTTGTTTTCCCATGGAAGATATCTTCGTTTCTTCGTCCCTGGCAACGACGCCAAAAATGTTAGTCCCTAAAGTTGCATTGAATGTAAGAGGGTGCAATCTAGGGCATCATCAATTTATTGCAAAGTGTTTTAAAGGTTTTAATGATTTGGTTTTTGGGGTAAGGTGGTTGAAAACTGGCTCAAGAGTATAGCATAACATGAAAATCACAATCAAAAATAGCATATCCCATTGACTGGTTAAAAGGTAGTCACATAGATGAATTAAACCAATAATAAAAGAGAGGAGGAAGCTTCCAATTTGTCAACTTCACATAAATCCTTGTCTCGGAATATCATAAAGAAACAAGACCATCAGCTTGATATCAAAACTTGAAAATAATTTCCACAGTAAATTTTTCATTGTATTAATTAACAATCAAGAAACAAAATCATTGCAATCTGAATAATGAATTCAAGCATGAAGAAAGAAAACAGAGTAGAAAAGAGTGTCTAACCATCCATATGCCTTTGCTATTAAGTGTCAAATAGAATAATAATGCCTTACAAGGAGTTTTCAGAATAAGTCCTTTGGATCTCCAATTTTTTGACCTAAACACAGTCTTTCCTCTGCCTATTTAAACTATCCATAAAACCTCCAGATCCTATCATCTAGTGTACTTTTAATGACTAGATCCGAATAATATCTATCTACTAGGGAAGTTAGCTCAAAAAGAGCTTTTACAATCCAAAAATAGATCATTGCTAAACAACTTGATATTGTATGATCTTGCCAGCATTACATTTGATTCTACAAAATAGGGATTAGTTTGATCTAGTCATACAGTTCGAGGTCTTTGCATTTCACAGGACAAAAATGAGTAGACACTGCCATATTTCCTAGAAAATATCAAAATTATGATTGTAGCAATCTTCATGAAACCTTTAGGATGTAATCACAGCAGTAGCTTTAGAATTTTTCTGTTTGAGCTTTGTGGTAAGCACAACATTGTGCCAATAGAGTCTGAAGTTTATTTCTCTGAGTTCTTTGAGCAACGCCCTTTGCTCTTTTTTCTTCTTTTTGAAACCTTGAATCCTTTCTTGCTGACGAGCATTCCATTGTTTTATTTGTGCCTTTTCTTTCTTCAATTGTCTCACTGTTTTCTGGAATTCCTTGATCCTTTCTTTATTAGTTCTGATTTTAACCCTGAATTATGAGAACTCTTCAAAAGGTGCAGGCTCATTCAGATTTAAGGCAACCTTGGGTTCTTTCGATTTAAATCAGTATTTAGAAACCAATCCTGAGCTATGTTCTTCATCAAAACTTGTTGAATCCATGGCTTCAGGCACATCTGATATGTGATCTCAGTCTACAAGGTAATCCTTTTTATTCTCAGGAATCTCACTGATACCTTTAGCAATTTATTTAGATTTTTCCAATCTGGTTGTAGCTCTCATTACAGGTCCTGTAGATGATGAAAAATTTTGTTTACCTTTGTTTACTGGTTTCTTAAGCAATGGAGTTCCTTTTTCCTTTTTCCTGGTACCTCCTTCAACATATTCAGAGTGATCTTCTATACATATGATGTTTTCTTCTTTGATCGATGGATCATACATGGCTTTAGACTTCAACCTGTACTTGTTGGTAACCCTAGTAGAATTCCTTCTAGGTTTTTGAGACGCTGACACACATTTATCCTTTGTCCTTTTGACTGCAATACCCCTTTTACTGGTTGATGGCGATTCATGCTTGACTGTAGTTTGAGTATTAAAATCTTCATCTGAATCTTCTTCCCCTTTAACATCTTCCTCATAAAACATTTCAATTTCTGGATCCAACTTAGGTCTTTTACCTCTGTTATTCCTCGACACCTTGATATTAGGCATTTCTTCTTTAACAGGGGTTTCATCAATTGAAATATTTTTTTCTGTGTAAGAATATTTTTTCCTTTCCCTTTCTTCTGTTTGTTGGACCGTGTGTTAGGATTTAAGGATTGCATGAGCCATCTCCAGGGCTTCTGTAATTCTCTCAAAGTAGACATAACTAAAGTATTAATTAAGACTTGATGAAACAGGCTGCTATTTGCATTGGTGGAGAGTGATTGCACTCTCTTTGACATCTTTGTCAAGCTTTTGAGTAGAAAGTAAGACATATTTAAGGGATAATATCCATTTAGATGCATTAATATCCTAATGTTGTAGATATAGACTAGTGAAAATCTACCTTTACAGGTGATATACCTGTGGATAACGATCAGAGCAGTGTGCCATTCAGGTCTAATCCAGCTGCGAGGAACTCCCCTTCTCCAATTCAGATTTTGCTTATCTGGAAGAAGGAATTGATTGACAAACTCTATAACCACATGGTCTTTCTTCCACCATCTTTCTCCTCCAACCACCAATCTACAAGCTTTAGCAATTGTTTGTTCTGTCACCAGCATCAACATCTTCCCGATCTCCACCTCGTGACCATCAAAGTTCAGTGCAAACTCCATGGAGACCTGCTCGTCGTAACCTTGAAAAGTGGTAAGGAATTCAAACCACCCGGCATCTCTGAACCTTTGAGCCATCTGAGGATAAGCTTTGAGGAGTTCAACACCCTCGGGTTCTAATCTGACTCCCTGTCCGCTCTTCTTAGGTTCCATCAAAACACAATGCTATAAATGGCATGATTCGGATTTCGAATTTTCCACCTGCAATCTGTTAGTATATAACTATTCTTCCGAGCAAATACCTGCGCCTAAAATTCAGCAAAATCAGACATAGAATGACAGGTTCAATATAATGATCGTTGAGAATTGGACGATTTGAAATGGGTCCTTTGTGGGTATAGAGAAATCCGATCATGTAATAGTTTGAATCAAAAAATGATTCCAAAGCTATTGTGGGACACATGTGAACTCTCAAACCACGATCTATGTCATCATAACAAAATCTGGGTGACGGGTGCATATTAAGGCATGATTATCTTTGCGCTATGGGAATAATGCTATTCCAGTAGCACTATTAATGACTTAACATAATTTAAATTTGTAAAGTTCAAATAGGCATATAAAGTGACACATCATTTAAAACCATGTCTTACAATTCCAAACTTAAATAAATTATTCAAAAAAGTTGAAATGCAAACCATAACAAGCTAAAAACAATGATTAAAATCAAATGGAAGAAGATAATGAAGTGCAGGTAGGAAGGGTTTGGGATTAGGGTTTCTCACAAAATCAAAAGCAAGAATTAGAGACTAACACTGCCCTTCTCTTCCACATCTTCAACATACCTTTACAAAATTTCCAGGAGATTTAGATCTACCCTTAGACTTAGATCTCCCACTTGATAACTTAGATCTATTTCTTTCCTGGGAACACCCTCTTGAAAATAATGCGTTTGTGCTATGTTATTCCATATTCTTTCATCTCATCTCCTTCGACAATAAGGATGAGACCACTTCATCAAACTTCAAGGAAGTTGTATTACTACCTATGGCCACAACCAAACTATACCACGAGTCTGGTAAAGAACACAGTAAACTAATACATTTATCTTCATCTGAAAATTTTAATCTCAACAAATACTAATTGACTTACCACGGTATTGAAGGCGTTCAAATGCTCTACCACCGAGTCTCCATCTCTCATCCTCACGTTATACAATTTCTTTCACATGAATAGTTTATTCACTAGGGAATTAGACTGATACAAATTCCCCAACTTATCCCACAAATCCTTGGTTGTAGCTTCCTTTGACACATTCAATAATACTGAATCTGAGAGACATAGTTGGATTGTTCTCTTTGCCTTCCAATCCAAGTTTTTCCAGTCATTTGTTGAAGTTCCTGTAGGTGCAGTACATGGATATACCATGATCCACTAATATTTGTCCACCAATAGATCTTCCATATTGAGCTTCCAAATCTCAAAACGTTTCCAATTAAACTTCTCGATCTCCATTTTCGAATTGCTCGCCATTTCTTTTCACCTGAAAAATCAATACCACAGATCTCCCACTGTAACAAGGGTTATTATAGTCTCGAGCCAAACCCTTGACCACAAAGGCGTCCCTCTGAAGCCAACAAAACTCTGATACCAAATGTAGATTTTAAACTTGTACAATATTTACTTCAAACATATTTTCAGTAAAAGAATATAAAATATACAATGGAAAATACAAACATTACATAGATATTTTTCCCCTAGAAACTCAAACCGGGAAAACCAACATCTTCTATATTCATTCATAGTGTTACATTGTTTACAATTTACAATATACATATAAGAGCTAGTGGCATCCAAAACCCTAACCCAATGACCTGGATTAGTCAACAACCATAATTCCTTAACCGGAAATAGAAAACCATCGGAAAAAACCATGTGCCGAAAAACAACCCAAAAATGCGACACGTTTCTCGAGGCATAATTTTTTTTCTCGAGGCCGCTGCCCCCGAACCCCCATGCGAGGGGATTTCTCCCCCCCTCAAACCACCTTACGCACCCAGCACAATGTAGACACTACTACTCATGCAGATAATATAACACATACCAAACACTCTCAATTGCATGGCTGAGAGAAAGGGGGTCTCATCACGAGCTAACCTTCTCATTTTCACTAGGTGTTTGTGGGTGAGATTTCCATCATCTGGTCACCACACCAGGGTAGTGACCTTCAATCTCTTCTTATTCTATATTGAAAGAAAATACAAATAAAGAGAGATAAAAGGAAATTGAAGGGCTTGGAAAAAGTGCATTGTGAATGAAGGTACCACACACCTCTACAAATGAACCCATGAATGAGACACTATGACCCCTTGTATGTCATGATCCCTATGCCCATTGAGTCTTGAACCCAACCACTTCATCCAATTTACATGGATTAGAGAGGGATTTCTTGGAAACTCTCCTTTACCTAGGGAAATATCAACCAAATAGGACACCTCATCAACCCTCCCATATTCAAGCTTGACAAGTCGCATAGTGTCTTTGAGGAATTAATTGTTTAATATAGTGATATTTGATGCACATGCTTAGATGGCTCATTTATTGATTGGATTCACTTATCATTATGTTATGAATTGAGATCCTTGGAGGGCGTGCTCATTTGTGTTTGCAGGATCTGGTTGGTGGATAGTTTTGGGAGAACAAGCCTAGATTTAGGCTTCCATGGGGCTACAAGCCCACAGTTTGGATTCCAAGGGCCCACATGCCGGATGATAAAGATCAGACTTGGAAGGCCTTGATGATGACTTGGATGACATAGCCTATCCCCCACATGCCAAAATTTTTTCCTAGGAGAGGAAAAATGTCACTTCTAGAGGCATGGCATCACCTAGGGGGGTTAGGGCTTGGTGGTGAGGTGCCACACAAATACACATGGAAGTTTTGAGGAGAAAAGGGTATTCACCATGATGGGATCATCTAGATGCTTGACATGTGGCATTTCAAGGCCTAATCATGCTTCTCCAACACCAATGACTTCTTCAAAATGGAAAAACATCTCCTAAAGGGGAGACATCCATGTAAAATTAGGGTTTATTTGTGAAAAAAGTGAAACTTTAGATGAATTGTTTAATATTAATTTCTTAAAGTGGGAAATATTAACGTCGTTGACCCCCAGTCTTGTGGTTTACCCCTTAATTTGTGGCCAAGTCACCTTGGTGACATTTTGTATAAATAAGAGATCATAAGATCTCATTTAAACATAACTCTCCTTCATTGTGAGAAGTATTGGTTTGAATTTTTCGCTATATTTGGAAATATTGTCTCTTTTGGCTTTTGTTTATGTTTATCTCTTGATTTTATGGTTGATGGGAGTGATGTGCTAGCCTTGGAATGATTATCTCTTGATATTGTGGTGGATTATCTTGGAATATTTCCTTGAATTGGTATGGTTTTTACTCTCATTCTATAATTTGTTTCAATTCAAGGTTACTGTGCTAGGATATAGGTGGGAATTATAAGGGCATACACCCCAACCATAGTCTTCATCATTTTATACTTCATGTTATTGGTTAAACAAGGGTTTTCTAAGATAAGTATAAGGGCATACACCCTCTTAGCTTAAACCCTAACTAGAGGAAAATGCCTTGGGAAGTAAAAGGGATTACACCCCCAAGAAGAAATATTTTCTAGATCTTTCTTTTCATGACCCCATTAACCCAATAATTAAGAGAACTAGTCATCAATTTTTTGCTTTGGAGATATAAAATCATTGCCTTGGGAAACTTGAATTTTTATCTTTTGAGAGATCTCTTGCTTGGATTTGGTTTGCCTCATTGAGAGGAGTCTTGATCCAAGTGGATATCGGTGACCACCCAACTTTTCCAACTGGCTCAAAACAGTTTTCTAGCAATTTTGGTAATTTACTATTTTTAGCAGTTTTTAACTTCCAGGGCCATTTTGAGGGCCTGAATGAAGTTTTTTCGGGATCAAGATTCTCAATGATAGCTAAAGGCTTTGACTGAGCCCCCAAAATGAATCTCCTTGATGATGCCTTTCCAACTAGCTATCATGCACCCCAAACAAAGATTGTATGCTAAAGTTACACCCCCGAGAAGTTGATACACCAAACTACCCAAAACGGGGTCCACAAAACTCTTGGATTTTCATCTTCCGGGGTTAGGGTTTTGGATTTTATTTATGATAAAAATGCCTTTGGAGCCTCATTGTAAAATCATATTCTTGCGAATGCGAGTAGAAGACACATATCTTCTCAGAGATAAGCTGCCACCATTCTAGTGAGTCTTTCACTCTATATTTTACAGTCTTTGTACATTTTCGCTTATTAATAGAAAATTGTGTATTACTGTATCTCTATGTTTATGGTTGAAACTCTGATACATTTTCATTATATTATTGGATATCCAAAATAGCTATGTACATTTCTTTATTATATCTCCGCTCTCATTTCATGCCAAAAATAATCCGGGTCAGTGGTATCAGAGCAGGCTACTCTTGATCATTTTTTAGTGCATTTCCCTGACGAGGTATGAGTATATAAAGTTGGGTCTCGAGCTTGTCTCTCTTGAGGAAAATCACTCTCGCACACCCAATAAACCCTCCATGGAAGAAGACAATAAAAATGACAGAGCAGACGATTCTATCAATCTATTTCTTGAGCAAGCTCTCACGTGACAAAGGGACGAAATGATGGAGACTTTTTCCCACATCCTTCAACGCCTTTCGATAGCATCAGGAGAATATTCATCAAGTGACCACTATGGAGGCACCTCACCTTTCAAGGTACATGTCAATTTTCATATTTCTATATTTGAAGGTTAGATAGATGTGGATTCCCTATACAAATGGTTAAATCTGTTAGAAGGTTATTTCTATGTTCACAATTTTTCCAACAAAGGAAATATCATCTTCGCACTCCTTAAGGTTCTCCCCCATGTCAAACATTGGTGGGAAAATTACTGGGAGAAAAGTTTCATAGAGGAGTCTGGAATATATGGGGCCGAGCCCACTTAGGATTTTTTTTTGGATGTGTTCAACAAACAATATTACCCCGTTGGAAACTATGAAGACCAGTACATCATGTAATACCCCAAGGACGTGTCCCAGTATATTATGTATTCTAATCATATGTTATAGGCTGGTGAGCCAAGTGTATATAAGTTGGTGGGATTATGTGTTATTTAGGCCAGAGAGCCCAGGTGTTAAAGGCCATGAGCCTATTTTTTTTATATGTAATTATGTAGATCATTAATAAAATATAAACATCGTTGCGTGCCAACTGACCATGAAGAAAGAGTGATGGGGGACTAAGCTTCCACAAGGATAGGTAAGGGAGAGGGGGATGAAATGTTGGAAGAGGGGCTAATATTGAGGGCTTAAGTCCTTGAATAATAATTTATTATTGTTCCAAAGTTGTGTGAGAGGTATATTTTTTATCCTAAGTTCCTGGAAAAGGGAACACATACTTGATGGAGTGCATGCAGCTTCATGGGAAACATGTGTCAGCCCAGGCACATGCAATTTAACCTAGGAATGGATCCATGATGGGGGTTCATCCTCCATTCTTCCGTCTGCTCTCTGAACCGTGTTTCCTTTTCTTCTGATCTCTACATACCTCACGCAGCTTTGAAACCCAAAACCGTGAGGCCAACCTGTGATGTTTTCATGAGAAGCCGATGCATCCTCAATCTGAACCCATTTTACCTCTGCGTTGGACCTCTACATAACCACGTGCATCTAAGAAATTAGTCGGGATGGAAAGGCCAACCCGTGTGTCCTATGAACCCATGTTTATCCACACTGTAAATCCAAGTTTGTGCTTAAATGTTTTGGTTGTTGTCTTCTGTGAAACCTGAGCATACCATAATTGTCTATGTCGTGTATGTTATAACCGTGGGTTGTTTTGGCCACACAGTGCCTTGGCTGAGTGTGTTTTTCTATCGTCATTTGTTCCTTGCTGAGACTTACAATTGTCCTCCTTGTGCTGGAACGAATCTAAAGAAGCAGGTTGTCAGGCTTGTCTGCAACTCTCTCTCAAGTTGAGGGAGGTGGTTGTGGTTGAAGAGGCAGGTTGTCAGGCCTATGTCCAACACTCTCTCCAGGTGAGGGAGGTGGTTGTGGTTGAATAGACAGGTTTTCAGGCCTATGAGCGACTCTCTCCAGGTGAGAGAGTGCACGGAGGAAGTGAGAACTCCTGGAAGGGGTCATGTAGCTTCCACAGAGCTTGGAGAATTCAAGTTCGACCTGTTGTTGAAGCCCAAGGCAAGGGAGGTTTAGCAGCCGAAGGATTTTCTTGTGTGACAGTGAAGGTGTATACTCCTGGGGTGGGATAGGCATGTGGGGAATGAGAGTCTGTGAGTAGTGGGCATAAGTGGCTCCTGGGAGAGAATCCTTCCTCATAAACTATGTGTCTTCCTCTTGACCTTGCCTAGCCTAGGATTCCCTTGCTCGATGGAGCTTAGTCCCAGCTCGGGGGTGACCTACTACTGAGAGTGATGAGCAATGCGGTCTAAGGCTGGGAGGTTCGTGGAAGGTCTACATGCAGTTGGTGGTGTTATTCCAGTTGAAAGATAAGTATAATTTATGTGCTTAATTTTATGTTATGCATAATGCTTGAATGTGATCATGTATTCCATTGCAAGTTTGAATTGATGTTAATTCTATTTAATTCTGAATGGTAACAGTAACTCTATGTTAAATTTGTTAATTTGATTTAATGCATATTATATATGTATGAGATTGTTCCGCATAGTAGCATTGCCCGGAAGTGGGGTTGAAGGTCGGGGACGTTAAAATATGGTATCAGAGCCATGGTTTCAACACTGATCTTGGATGGGTCGGATAAGTGGTCTTTGGAACCAAGGTTTCGAGTGGAAATCGTGTTAAGAGGAACCAATTTTGGACCTCATAAACATTTCTGAGTGCCAAGGGGTTACTTGGCCATGTTACGAAGCTGAGGAGTAGGAGTGGTAGAATAAACCGTAGCTAGTGTGGTATTTTCCCAAAGAGAGAGAGAGCTCAACACTTGGGGTGTGGGCCGTAGGATATGTTCGGAAGGAAAGGAAACCCTTTTTCGACCATCAAATATGGAGAAAGTGCAGAAGGGCTAACCTGTAAGCACTTCAAACTTCACGACGTCGAAGAAGCTTGATGAAAAGGTAAGTGAAAGGCTGAAGTCCTGAAGCTCTTAAGTCTGAAAAATATCTACATCGTAGCTCTGGGGATAAACCATACCATTGGATATCACAGCAAGTCATGATTTCAGAGTTTGGCAATCGGGAGAAGTAGGGTGCACTGAGGCACAAAATTCTGAAGTCCGAAGCTCCGAGGTCCCAAAAGATATCTACACCATAGATCTAAGGGGAGAGCTTGACCGTTAGATCAAGAAAAAGAGAAAATCGTAATTTTGACGTTCGGGAGAATTAATTTATGTTGAGGGGAGAACTTCTAAAGTTCTGAAGCTACGAACTTCTGAAGTATGAAGTTTCGAAGTGAAAGAGTAGACATGGAGGGGTCATGTGACGTCACCTGGGGTGATGTGGACTTTCCTAGGTGTACCACATGCCATCGCCTTAGTCGGTGACAGATGTACTATGTGGGCCCGAAGGATAGAGAAGTCGGAACTTCAAGAATTGCGAGATTGGAATTAAGCAAGTGTGAAAGCTTCCAAAACCTGAAGTTCTGAATCCCCGAAGTCCTGAAGCCCCGAAGCTCTGAAGTTCGGAAGTCTCTAAGCTTTGATGCCTAAAGTTACATAGCGAGTGTTAGCCGTTGGATGCTGAGTATGCATGGAAGGTTGATTCGGCCTACGTCGCAAGTTCATTAGTTCAAAACTCGGGAAGTTGTTGTGTGGTGCTTTGAAACCTCTTGAAGCATGAAGTTTCGAAGAGCTCAGAAGTTGGGGCCCAGGTCATAGTCCATTGTCACAATCAAAGGGGCCTAGCAGTAGGAGCTAGCGCCTAGGATATTCATGATTCGAAAAATCGGGAATCTAGAGTATCGAGTTTGGCCCACAGCTGAATACCTAAAACGTGAAGTCGTGAAGCGCCCTTTTTGATAGGCAAGTGGTCATGGCCCATGATCACGTGGGTTGAGACCTGAGATAAAGGAGCTAATGCCTAAAAATTATTACAGAGCAGAGAAGAGATCGGAAAGATAATGAAATCGAAACACTTTCTTAAATTAGTTTGGTTTATGAATTCTGTGGGATTTGTTCAGGACGGTTGGCCTGGCAAATTCTGGTTGACTGCACATTGTGTTTGCAGAGTCCAAAGAGTGTCAGGACCGTACCAAATTGACATTGAGTGCAGAGAAATGGAAGACACACATAATGCTTCCAGTTCATAGAATGAAACAAAAGGAATGGATTTCCATTTGGGAGTTGAAGGATCGAACTCCAACGAACATGGAGAAGAGATAGATAAGGAAGGAAACATGATGAAAATCACTGAAAGATTGTAGAAAGATGCCCAAACTCACCGGGAAGATAGCAAAAAGCTCATGAAATCTAAGGAACATCAGGGATAATTCAACTTAAAGTTGATGAAGAGTCTGGAGAGAATAGAAAAGAAGTTGGACAAGGAGAGAGACTTGAGAAAAACAAGGAGTCACCATACTTCTGAGGGAATAATATCAAGGAGTGTTGGTAGACACCATCATCACTCCCAAGGTCACTCCAAGAGGAGGGCACATAGTATTTCAAGCCCATCTCCTACTAGAAAGCACAAGAGATCTAGAGTGGATGAACTGAAGGGAGAAATGAACAATATTAAGCCTCCTACGTTTGATGGAGAACACAAGAAGGAGTAAGATGTCGAAACATGGTTGCTTGGCATGAGGAAATATTTCCAATTGCATAATTATTCCTCCTATGCAGAAGAAAGAATTGCAATGTATCAATTGAAAGGAAAAGCATCCATGTGGTGGGATCAACTTGTGCAGGTGCAACACATTAGAGAGAAAGATATCACTTGGAAATAATTCAAGAGGTATTTCAAGAATAAATACTTGACTAAAATATACTACGACAAAAAGATGAAAGAGTTCTTTGAACTCAAGCTGGGCAGCATGACCATTGATGAATACGAATGAAAGTTTTTGGAGCTATTGAAGTATGTTCCATTCATCAAAGATGAGACTGTCAAGATTCAAAGGTATCTAAGTGGACTTCCACCTTCCATTGGGGACAAGATTCAGTATGATGACCCAAAAACTATGGAAGAAATGATAAGAAGAGAGAAATTCTTATATGAGCAACAAAGAGAGAAGCCTACTTTATGAAAGGCTTAGGATGACCAGAAGAATTTTAAGAAAGAACAGAGGCAGAAGGAAAAAAAACCTCCCTTTTTCAGAAATACTCCTCAAGGAAAACCATTGTTTAGAGAGCCAAGAACGGTTGACGTAGGGGGATAAAGGCCAAGGGAGATGCCCATTTAGTGTTGGGGTTGTTAGGGAAACCATAAGTACAAAGATTGTCCCCACAAAAATGGAAAAGTGATATTTTTCCATAATGTTCAGCAAGTTGAAACAGTGGAGGACATGGACAGTAGAATACTAAGGATCTATGCAACCCTGGACAACAAGCAAGAAGAATATCAGTCGCACATGATTGAAGTGGAAGGTATGATAAAAAACCATGCCTTTACTATTTTAATTGATTCAGAGGCTAGCCATAGTTATATAGATCCTAGAGTGGTGGAAAGTTTTCAATTATTGAGAAGAAAGCATTAAAAGTCTTGGTTAGTGGATCTGGCTACAGGAACCAAGAGGAAAGTCACTGAGTTAGTTAAGTCTCGTCCAGTGGACATGAATGGATTGAGCACAAAGGATGAATTGAATATTCTACCTTTAAGTTCTTATGACTGTCTAATTGGGATGGATTGGTTGGAAAAACAAAATTCCATCTTGGACTGTCATAATAAGGCATCCACTTTCTTGGATGAAGAAGGAAATCGAAAAACAGTCCAAGGAATTCCTAGAGTTGTTGTTGTCAGAGAAATATTAGCAATGCAGCTGAAGAAGTGCTTCAGGAAAGGCTATCAATTATTTGCAACCCACTTGGAGGAAGCACTTGAGGATAAGGTGTAAAATATTGAATACCATGCGGTACTAAAGGAGTTTGAAGATGTATTTCAGGAGGTACCTGAACTACCCCCTAGAAGAGATATTGACTTCTCTGTAAACTTGATGCCTGGAGCAGATCCAGTATCAAAATCTCCGTACAGAATGAGTACACCAGAGCTGAAATAACTGCAATTGTAGCTTGAAGAGCTTCTAAAGAAGGGGTATATATGCCCAAGTGTGTCACCTTGGGGAGCCCCAGTCCTATTCGTGAAGAAGAAGGATGGAACACTGAGATTGTGTATCAATTTCAGACAATTGAACAAAGTGACTGTTAAGAACAAGTACCCTATGTTGAGGATCAATGATCTTTTTGACCAGTTGAAGGATGTTAAGATATTTTTTAAAATAGATCTTAGATAGGGTTATCACCAGGTAAGAATAAAGGATGAAGACATCAACAAGGCCTCCTTCAGAATAAGGTATGGTCACTATGAATTCACAATGGTGCCATTTGGGTTTTCAAAGGCACCTTCTGTTTTTATGTGCCTAATGAATGGTGTGTTTAGGGAATATCTAGAAACGTTTTTCATAGTATTTGTGGATGACATCTTGGTGTATTCCAATTCGTAGGAAGAGAATGAACAACATCCGAGGATGGTGTTGCAGGTGCTAAGGGAGCACCAGTTGTATTCCAAGTTGAGAAAATGCTCATTTTATCAAAATCAGATCCATTACTTGGGGCATATCACCTCAAAGGATGGGATAGTTGTGGATCCTGAGAAGATTGAGGCCATCAAAAAATGTCCAGTGCCAAGGAATGTGACATAAGTTATATCCTTTATGGGTCTAGCTAGTTATTATAGAAGGTTCATTGTGGGATTCTCAAGGATAGCTCACCCTATCACTTCCTTGAAAAGGAAGGAGAATAAATTCCAGTGGACAGAGGAATGTGAGAGAAGCTTCTAGCTAATTGAAGCAACTGTTAACCAGTGCTCCAATCCTGGGGATTGAAGATCCAAAGGAAGACTTTGTAGTGTGTACAGATGCATGGAAAGAAGGACTGGGAGGAGTCCTCAGTCAGAAGGGATTCATAATTTTTTATGAATCCGGAAAATTGAAAGAGCGTGAAAGGAACTATGCAAATCATGATTTGGAGTTGGCAGCCATAGTACACGCTCTAAGGAAATGGAGGCATTACCTCATGGGAAAGAGGTTCGAACCGAGGAAAGAACATAATGGTCTGAAGTATTTGTTTGATCATCCAACCTTGAATTCTAGATAGAGTAGGTGGTTGGAGTTTCTTTGTGAGTATGACTTTGATATCAATCATATCCAAGGAAAGGAAAACAAAGTGGTCGATGCAGTACGCAGGAGAGTGCATGAATTACATGCTACAACCATTAGCATGTACCAAACTGATATTAAAGGCAGAATTTCAGAGGCTGCAAATACATATTTGCAGTATAGGGATTTGGTAGCAAATCTATAGAAAGGTAAGATGCCACATAAAGTGGAGAATTATAAATTGGAAACTGACGGAACACTTCTGTACAAGAACAAAAATTTTATACCTAATGTCCAGGACTTGAAATTTATAATTTTGAATTAAATGCACAATGTGCCTTATGTAGGGAACCCTGGATATGAGAAAATTGTGGCAGTAGTAAAGAGCCATTACTTTTGGCCATGTATGAAGAAAGAGATTGTTGAATAAATCGCCATATGTATGGAATGCCAGAAGGTTAAAGATGAGCATAGGCACCCAACAGGGTTGCTGCAGCCTTTACCCATTCCTGAGTGGAAGTGGGAAGTGGTGACAATGGATTTCATCATAGGATTGCCCAGAACCGAAAAGCAACATGATTCAATCATGGTGGTGGAGGACAATCTTATGAAAGATGCCCATTTTATTCCACTAAATACTACTCACAAGGCAGCTAATGTTGCTGATATTTTTATGAGGGAAATAACACAATTACATGGTACTGCCAAGACAATTATGTCTGACAGGGACTCGAAATTTACCTCAAAGTTATGGAAGGGGTTTTTCAAAGGATTTAGAATGAATCTGAACTTCAGCACTACTTATCATCCTGAGTCTAATGGACAGACAGAGAGGGTGAACAAAGTGATAGAAGACATGCTAAGGATGTATGTGATGGACAAACCATCTAAATGGGAAGACTACCTACACTTCATAGAATTAGCCTACAACAATGGGTATCAATCATCATTGAAGATGATCCCATTTGAAGCACTTTATGGTAGAAAGTGCAATACTCTAGTAAGCTGGGATAATCTAGTTGACAAGGCAATAGTTGGGCCAGAGTTGCTCAAGGAAATGGAAGAATAAATGTTGAAGATTAAGCAGAATTTGAAGGCTGCCCAAGATAGGCAGAAGAGTTATTCCGATAAAAACATAAACCATGAAGAGTTTAAAGTGGGAGAGCATGTTTTCCTGAAAGTGAAAGCCAATATAAGTTCCCCGAGGCTGGGAAATTCCTCCAAGTTGGCAGCTAGATTTTGTTGTCCATTTGAAATCTTAGAAAGGATTGGGCCAGTTGCATATATGCTTGCATTACCTACATCCATGAATGTACATAATGTTTTTCATGTTTCATTCCTTAAGAAATATATACTTGATGCTAATCATGTAATTGATTGGAATGTGATTCAGATGGAGCAGGAAGGTGTCCTGCAACTGCATCTTGTGTGCATATTGGACCAGAAAATCAAATAGCTCCGAAATCGAGCCATAGAGCTTGTAAAGTTCATATGGAACTTGTACAGTCTTGAGGATGTGACATGGAGCCATGAATATTCTATGTGAGTTGAATACCTGCATCTTTTTGAAGATTTTGAAAATCCTGTTGATGATGTGTAAAAGTTTCACTGAGGACAATCCAAAAATAAGGGGAGGGGATTGTAATAACCCAAGGATGTGCCCCAGCTATATTATGTATTGTAATCATGTTTTATAGGCTGGTGAGAAATGTGTATATAAGTTGGGGGGCTTATGTGTTATTTAGGCCGGAAATCCTAGGTGCTAAAGGCTAGGAGTCTGATTTTTGTATATGTAATTTTGCAGATCATTAATAAAATATAAACATCGTTGCATGCCAACCGACCATGAAGAAAGAGGGGGATGAAAGGTTGGAAGAGGGGTTAATCTTGAGGGATTAATTCCTTGAATAATAATTTATTATTATTCCAAAGTGGTGTGAGAGGTATATTTTTTATTCTAAGTTCCTAGAAAAGGGAACGCATACTTGATGGAGTGCATGTAGATTCATGGGTGACATGTGTCAGCCCAGGCACTTGCAATTTAACCTAAGAATTGAGCCATGATGGGGATTCGTCCTCCATTATTTTGTCCATTGTCTAAACTGTGTTGCCTCTGCATCTGATCTCTACATACCTTACGCAGCTCTGAAACCTGAAACCGTGAGGCCAACCTGTGATGTTTTCCTGAGAAGCTGATGCATCCTCAATCTGAACCCGTTTTACCTCTGCATTGGATCTCTACATAAACACGCGCATCTGAGAAACCAGTCGGTAGGGAAAGGCTGACCTGTGTGTCCTATGAAACTAGGTTTATCCACACTATAAATACAAGTTCGTGCTTAACTATTTTAGTTGTTGTCTTCTGTGAAACCTAAGCATACCGTAATTGTCTATTCCATGTGTGTTATAACTGTGGGTTGTTGTGGCCACGCAGTCCTTTGGATGAGTGTGTTTTTTTGTCGTCATTTTTTCATTGTTGAGCCTTACTAGTGTCCACCTTGTGATGGAACAAAGCTGAAGAAGCAGGTTGTCAGGACTTTGTGCAACTCTCTCTCAAGGTGAGGGAGGTGGTTGTGGTTGAAGAGGCAGGTTGTCAGGCCTGTGTGCAACACTCTCTCCAGGTGAGGGAGGTGGTTGTGTTTTAAGAGGCAGGTTGTCAGGCCTATGAGCGACTCTCTCTAGGTGAGAGAGTGCACAGAGGAAGTGAGAACTCTTATAAGGGGTCTTGTAGCTGACACAGAGCTCGAAGAATTGCAGTCAGGCCTGTTACTGAAGCCCAAGGCAAGGGAGGTTTAGCAGCTGAAGGACTGTCTTGTGTGACAGTGAAGGTGTATACTCCTGGGGTGGGACAAGAATGTGGGGAATGAGAGTATGTGAGCAGTGGGCATAAGTGGCCCCTGGGAGAGAACCCTTCCTCATAAACCATGTGTCTTCATGTTGACCTTGCCTAGCCTAGGATTCCCTTACACGATGGAGCTTAGTCCTAGCTCGGGGGTGACCTACTGCTCAGAGTGATGAGAAACGTGGTCTAAGGCTTGGAGGTTCGTGGAAGGTCTGGACGCAATTGGTGGTGTTATTACAATTGAAATATAAGTATTATTTATGTGCTTAATTTTATGTTATGCATAATGCTTGAGTGTGATCATGTATTCCATTGCAGGTTTGAATTGATGTTAATTCTATTTAATTTTGAATGGTAAAAATAACTCTATGTTAAATTTGTTAATTTGATTTAATGCATATTATATATGTATGAGATTGTTCTGTGTGGTAGTGTTTCCCAACAGTGGGGTTGATGGCCGAGGACGTTACAATATGGTATCAGATCCATTGTTTTGACACTGAGCTTGGATGGGCTAGATAAGTGGTCTTTGGAACCAAGGTTTCAAGTGGAAATTGTGTTAAGAGAAACCAATTTTGGACCTCATAAACATTTTTGAGTGCCAAGGGGTTACTTGGATTTGTTACAAAGATCAGGAGTAGTAGCAGTAGAATAAATTGCAACTGGCATGGTATTTGGCTACAGAGAGAGAGAGAGAGAGAGAGAGAGAGAGAGAGAGAGAGAGAGAGAGCTCAACACTTGGGGTGTGGGTCATAGGATCTGTTCGAAAAGAAAGGAAACCATTTTTGGACCGTCAGATCTGGAGAAAGTGTAGAAGGGCTAACCTGGAAGCAATTTAGACTTTGTGACATCGGAGAAGCTTGATGAAAAGGTAAGTGAAAGGCCGAAGTCCTAAAGCTCTGAAGTCCAAAAAATATCTACACTGTATATCTGGGGAGAAACCCTACTGTTAGATATCACAGAAAGTTGTGATTTCGGAGTTCGACGATCAAGAGAAGAGGGGTGTGCTGAGGCACAAACTTCTGAAGTTCGAAGATTTGAGGTCCCGAAAGATATCTATGTCATAGATCTGAGGGGAGAGCTTGACCATTAGATCAACCAAAAGATAAAATTGTAATTTCAGCATTCGGGAGAATTAAAGTATGTTGAGGGGAGAACTTCTAAAGTTTCGAAGCTCCAAACTTCCGAAGTCCGAAGTTTTGAAGTGAAAGAGTAGATGTGGTGGGGCCAAATGATGTCGCCTGGGGTAACATGGACTTTCCTAGGCATACCATGTGCCATCGTCTTATTCGATTACAACTACACTATGTGGGCCCAAAGGATAGAGAAGTTGGAAGTTTGGGAGTCACAATATTGGAAGGAAGCAAGCATGAAAGATTTCGGAACCTGAAGATCTAAATCCCTGAAGTCCCAAAGCCCCAAAGGCCCGAAGCTCCGAAGTTCTGAAGTCTCGGAGCTCCGATGCCTGAAGTTCCATAGCGAGTGTCGGCCGTTGGATACTGAGTAGACGTGGACGGTTGATCCACCCTATGTCGCGAGTTTGTTAGTTCGAAAATCGAAAAGTTGTTGTGTGGTGATTTGAAACCTCTCGAAGCGTGAAGTTCTGAAGCGCTCGAAAGCTAGGGCCCAAGTCATATCCCAACGTCACAATCAAAGGGTCCTAACGGGAGGATCTAGCACCTAGGAGATTTGCGATTTGGAAAATTGGGAATCGAGAGTATCGGGTTTGGCCCACAGCTGAATACCCGAAACATGAAGTCACGAAGCGCCCTTTTTGATAAGCGAGTGGTCACAACCCATGATCATGTGGTTTGAGACTTGAGATAAAGGGGATAATGCCTGGAAATTATTACAGAGAAGAGAAGAGCTCAGAAAGATAATGAAATCAAAATTCTTTCTTAAATCAGTTTGGTTTATGAATTCTGTGGGATTTGTTGAGGACGGTTGGCCTGACAAATTCTGGTTGACTGGACGTTGCATTTGCAAAGTCCAACAAGTATCAGGACCGTAGAGAATTGACACTGAGTGCAGAGAAATGGAAGACACACATAATGCTTCCAGTTCAGAGAATGAAGCAAAAGGAATGGATGTCCATTTGGGAGTTGAAGGATCGAACTCCAATGAACATGGAGAAGAGATAGATAAGTAAGGAAACATGATGAAAATCCTTGAAAGATTGCAGAAAGATGCCCAAACTCACCGAGAAAATAACAGAAATCTCATGAAAGATAAGGAACATCAGGGAGAATTCAACTTAAAGTTGATGAAGAGTCTGGAGAGAATAGGAAATAAGTTGGACACGGAGAGAGACTCGAGCAAAACAGGGAGTCACAAGAATTCTGAGGGAAGAAGATCAAGGAGTGTCGGTAGACACCATCATCACTCTCGAGGTCGCTCCAAGAGGAGGGCACGCAGTAGTTCAAGCCCATCTCCTACCAGAAAGAACGAGAGATATGGAGTGGATGAATTATAAATTGGAAACTGACAAAGCACTTTTGTACAAGAACACAATTTTTATATCTAATGTCCAGGACTTGAAATTTATAATTTTGAATGTAATGCATAATGTGCCTTATTCAAGGCACCCTATATAACAGAAAATTGTGGTAGTAGTAAAGAGACATTACTTTTGGCCAGGTATGAAGAAAGAGATTGCTTAATACATCGCCAGATGTATGGAATTCTAGAAGGTTAAAGCTGAGCATAGGCACCCAACAGGGTTGGTGCAGCCTTTTCCTATTCCTGAGTGGAAGTGGGAAGTGGTGACAATGGATTTCATCACAGGATTGCCCAGAACCGACAAGCAACATGATTCAATCATGGTGGTGGTGGACAAGCTTACGAAATCTGCCCATTTTATTCCACAAAAGACTACTCACAAGGCAGCTAACGTTGTTGATATTTTCATGAGGGAAATAGAACGATTGCACGGTATTCCCAAGACAATTGTGTCTGACAGGGACTAGAAATTTATCTCAAAGTTATGGAAGGGGTTGTTCAAAGGATTCAGAACGAATATGAACTTCAACACTGCTTATCATCCTGAGTCTGATGGATAAATAGAGAGGGTGAACAGAGTAATAGAAGACATGCTAAGGATGTATGTGATGGAAAAACATTCTAAATGGGAAGACTACCTACAATTGGTAGAATCTGCCTACAACAATTGGTATCAAGCATCGTTGAAGATGAGCCCATTTGAAGCACTTTATGGTAGAAAGTGAAATACTCCAGTAAGATGGGTTAATCCAGCTGACAACGAAGTAGTTGGGCCAGAGTTGCTCAAGGAAATGGAAGAAAAAATGATGAAGATTAAGCAAAATTTGAAGGTTGTCCAAGACAGGCAGAAGATTTATGATGATAAAAAAAGAACCCACAAAGATTTTAAAGTGGGAGAGCATGTTTTCTTGAAAGTGAAAGCCGATAGAAGTTCCCCGAGGTTGGAAAACTACTCCAAGTTGGCAGCCAGATTTTGTGGGCCATTTGAAATCCTATAAAGGATTCGACCAGTTGCATATATGCTTGCATAACCTACATCCATGACTGTACATAATGTGTTTCATGTTACATTTCTTAAGAAATATATACCTGATGCTAATCATGTAATTGATTGGAATGTGATTCAGGTGGAGCAAGAAGGTGTCCTGCAATTGCATCCTGTGTGCATATTGGACCGGAAAAGAAAACAGGTCTGGAATCAATCCATAGGGATTGTAAAGGTCCAATGGACTTGGTACGGTACTAAGGATGTGACATGGGAGCATGAAGATGCTATGTGGGAAAAATTCCCGCATCTTTTTGAAGATTTTGAAAATCCCGTTGATGTTGTGTAAAAGTTGCACTGAGGACAGTGAAAAACTAAGGGGAGGGGATTGTAATACCCCAAGGACGTGCCCCAGTTATATTATGTATTGTAATCATGTTTTATAAGCTGGTGAGCCAAGTGTATATAAGCTGGAGGTAATATGTGTTATTTAGGCCAGAGAGCCTAGGTGTTAAAGGCCAGGAGCCTGATTTTGTATATGTAATTATGCATATCATTAATAAAATATAAACATCGTTGCGTGATGACCAAACATGAATAAAGAGTGATGGGGGACTAAGATTCCACAAGGATAGGTAAGGGAGAGGGGGCTGAAAGGTTGGAAGAGGGGATAATATTGAGGGCTTAAGTCCTTGAATAATTTATTATTATTCCAAAGTGGTGTGAGAGGTATATTTTTTATCCTAAGTTCCTGGAAAAGGGAACGCATACTTGATGGAGTGCATGAAGCTTCATGGGAGACATGTGTCGGCCCATGCACATGAAATTTAACCCAAGAATTGAGATGTGATGGGGGTTCAACCTCCATTCTTTCATCCGCTATCTGAACCATGTTGCCTCTGCATCTGATCTATGCATACCTCATGCAGCTCTGAAACCCAAAACCGTAAGGCCAACCTTTGATGTTTTCCTGAGAAGCTGACACATCCTCAGTCTGAACCCATTTTACCTCTGCATTGGACCTCTGCATAACCAAGCACATCTGAGAAACTAGTCGGGAGGGAAAGGTCGACCTATGTGTCCTGTGAACCCAAATTTATCCACACTACAAATCTAAGTTCATGCTTAATTGTTTTGGTTGTAGTCTTCTGTGAAACCTGAGCATACCCTAATTGTCTCTGTCGTGTATGTTATAACTGTGGGATGTTGTGGCCACATAGTGCCTTGGTTGAGTGTGTTTTTTTTCCATCATCTGTCCCTTGTTGAGCCTTACTGTTTTCCTCCTTGTGCTAGAACAAAGCTGAAGAAGCAGGTTGTCAGGCCTGTGTGCAACTCTCTCTCCAGGTGAGGGAGGTGGTTGTGGTTGAAGAGGCAGGTTTTTAGTCCTGTGTGCAACACTCTCTCTAGGTGAGGGAGGTGGTTGTGGTTGAAGAGGTAGGATGCCAGGCCTGTGAGTGACTCTCTCTAGGTGAGAGAGTGCGCAGAGGAAGTGAGAAATTTTGGAAGGGGTCCTATAGCTTCCACAGAGCTCAGATAATTATGGTCCGACCTATTACTGAAGCCCAAGGCAAGGGAGGTTTAGCAGCCGAAGGATTGTCCTATGTGATGGTGAAGGTGTATACTCTTGGGGTTGGAAAGGCATGTGGGGAATGAGAGTCTGTGAGTAGTGGGAATAAGTGGCTCCTAGGAGAGAAACCTTCCTCATAAACTGTGTGTCTTCCTGTTAACCTTTCCTAGCCTAGGATTCCCTTGCTCAGTGGAGCTTAGTCCCAGCTCGAGAGTGACCTACTACTGAGAGTGATGAGCAATCCTGCCTAAGGCTGGGAGGTTCGTGGAAGGTATGCACGCAGTTGGTGGTGTTATTCCGGTTGAAAGATAAGTATAATTTATGTGCTTAATTTTATGTTATGAATAATGCTTGAATGTGATCATGTATTCCGTTGCAGGTTTGAATTGTTGCTAATTCTATTTAATTTTTAATGGTAACAATAACTCTATGTTAAATTTTTTAATTTGATTTAATGCATATTATATATGTATGAGATTGTTCCACGTAGTATTGTTTCCCAACAATGGGGTTGATGGCCGAGGACGTTACAATATGGTATCAGAGCCATGGTTTCAATGTTGAGCATGGATGGGCCGGATAAGTGGTCTTTAGAACCAAGGTTTTGAGTAGAAATTGTGTTAAGAGGAACCAATTTCGGACCTTAGAAACATTTTCAAGTGCCAAGGGGTTACTTGGCCATGTTACAAAGCTCAGGAGTAGTAGCGGTAGAATAAACCACAACCGGTGTGGTATTTGGCCACAGAGAGAGAGAGAGATCAACACTTGGGGTGTTGGTCGTAGGATCTTTTCGGAAGGAAAGGAAATCCTTTTTCGACCGTCAAATCTGGAGAAAGTGCAGAAGGGATAACTTGGAAGCACTTCAAACTTCGCAACATCAGAGAAGCTTGATGCAAAGGTAAGTGAAATGCTGAATTCCCAAAGCTCCGAAGTCCAAAAAATATCTACACCATAGATTTGGGGAGAAACCCTACCGTTGGATATCATGACAAGTCATGATTTCGTAGTTCGATGATCGGGAGAAGCGGGGTGCACTGAGGCAAAAAGTTCTGAAGTCCGAAGCTCCAAGTTCTAGGAAGGGATCTACGTTGTAGACCTGAGGTGAGAGCTTGACCATTAGATCAAGCAAAAGACAAAATCGTAATTTCGATGTTCAGAAGAATTAAAGTATGTTGAGGGGAGAACTTCCGAAGTTCCGAAGCTTCGAACTTCTGAAGTTTGAAGTTTTGAAGTGAAAGAGTAGACATGGTGGGGCCAGATGACGTCGCCTAGGGTGACATGGAATTTCCTAGGCATACCACATGCCATCACCTTAGTCAGCGACAACTGTACTATGTGGGCCCAAAGGATAGATAATCTGGAAGTTCAGGAGTCGCGATATTGGAAGGAAGCAAGCGTGAAAGATTCTAGAACCTGAAGTTCCTAATCCCCAAAGTCCCGAAGCCCTGAAGGCCCAAAGCTCCAAAATTTTGAAGTCTCAGAGCTATGATGCCTGAAGTTCCATAGCGAGTGTCAGTCATTGGATGTTGAGTAGACGTGAATGGTTGATCCTCCCTACATCGTGAGTTTGTTAGTTAGGAACTCAGGAAGTTATTGTGTGGTGCTTTGAAACCTATGGAAGCGTGAATTTCCAAAGAACTCAAAGTTGGGGCCCAAGTCATAGCCCAATGTCATAATCAAAGGGTCCTATCAAGAGGAGCTAACGCCTAGGGGGTTTTTGATTCAAAAATTTGGGAATCGAGAGTATCGGGTTTGGAACACAACTGAATACCCGAAACGCGAAGTCGCAAAGCACCCTTTTTGATAGGCGAGTGGTCATGGCCCGTGATCACGTGGGTTGAGACTTGAGATAAAGGGGATAATGAAAATTATTGCAGAGAAGAGAAGAGCTCGAAAAGATAATGAAATAAAAAATATTTCTTAAAACAGTTTGGTTTATGAATTCTGTGGGATTTTTTGAGGATGGTTGGCCTGACAAATTTTGGTTGACTGCACGTTGTGTTTGCAGAGTCCAACGAGTGTCAGGACCGTAGAGATTTGACACTGAGTGGAGAGAAATGGAAGACACACAAAATTCTTCGAGTTCATAGAATGAAGAAAAAGGAATGGATGTCTATTTGGGAGTTGAAGGATCGAACTCCAATGAACATGGAGAAGAGATAGATAAGGAAGGAAACATCATGAAAATCATTGAAGGATTGCAGAAAGATGCCCAAACTCACCGAGAAGATAGAAGAAAGATCATGAAAGATAAGGAACATCAGGGAGAATTCAACTTAAAGTTGATGAAGATTCTGGAGAGAATAGAAAATAAGTTGGACAAGGAGAGAGACTCGAGAAAAACAGGGAGTCACCAGACTTTTGAGGGAAGAATATCAAGGAGTGGTCGTAGACATGATCATCACTCCCAATGTCAGTCCAAGAGGAGGGCATACATTAGTTCAAGCCCATCTCCTACCAGAAAGAATGGGATATCTGGAGTGGATGAACTGAAGGGAGAAATGAACAAGATTAAGCCTCCTACGTTTGATGGAGAACACAAGAAGGAGGAAGATGTTGAAACATGGTTGATTGGCATGAGGAAATATTTCCAACTACAGAATTATTCCTCTCATGCAGAAGGAAGAATTTCAATGTATCAATTGAAAGGAAAAGCATCCATGTGGTGGGATCAACTTGTGCATGTGCAACACATTAGAGAGAAAGACATCACTTGGAAAGAATTCAAGAGGTATTTCGAGAAGAAATACTTGACTAAAAGATACTACGACAGAAAAATGAAAGAGTTCTTTGAACTCAAGATGGGCAGCATGACCATTGATGAATACGAATGAAAGTTTTTGGAGTTACTGAAGTATGTTCCTTTCATCAAAGATGAGACTGTTAATATTCAAAGGTATATGAGTGGATTGGAACCTTCCATTGGGGGAAAGATTCAGTATGATGACCCAAAAAATATGGAAGAAATGATAAGAAGAGAGAAATGCTTATATGAGCAGCAAAGAGAGAAACCTACTTTCCGGAAGGCTTGGGGTGACCAGAAGAAATTTAAGAAAGAACAGAGGTAGGAGGGAAAAAAACCTCCCTTTTTTAAGAAACAATCCTCAAGGACAAACATTGTTTAGAGAGCCGAGAATGGCTGATGTAGGGGGACAAAGGCCAAGGCAGATGCCTATTCAGTGTTGGGGATGTCAGGGAAATGACAAGTACAGATATTTTCCCCACAAAAATGGCAACATGAGAGTTGTCCATAATGTTCAACAAGCTGAAACAGTGGAGGACATGAGCAGTAGAATGCCAAGGATATACGCAACCCTGGACAACAAGCAAGCATAATATCAGTCGCACATGATTGAAGTGGAAGGTATGATCAACAACCATGCCTTTATTATTTTAATTGATTCAGGGGCTAGCCATAGTTATATAGATCCTAGATTGGTGGAAAGTTTGCAATTGTCGAGAAGAAAACATGAAAAGTCTTGGTTTGTGCAACTAGCTACATGAACCAAGAGGAAAGTCATTGAGTTAGTTAAGTCTTGTCCAGTGGACATGAATGGACTGAGCACAAAGGCTGAATTGAACATTCTTCCTTTAGGTTCTTATGACTGTCTAATTGGGATGGATTGGTTGGACCAAAAACATGCCATCTGCAACTGTCGTAATAAGGAATTCACTTGCCTAGATGAAGAAGGAAATCGGAAAACAGTCAAAGGAATTCCTAGAGTTGTTGTTGTCGGAGAAATCTCAGCAATGCAGCTGAAGAAGTGCTTCAGGAAAGGTTGTCAATTGTTTGCATCCCACTTGGAGAAAGCACCTGAGGATAAGGTATCAGAGATTGAAGACCATGCGGTACTAAAGGAGTTTGAAGATGTATTTTAGGAGGTACCCGGACTAACCCCAAGAAGAGATATTGACTTCTCTGTAAACTTTATGCCTGGAGCAGCTCCAATATCAAAATCTCCTTACAGAATGAGTACACCAGAGCTGAAAGAACTACAATTGCGGCTTGAAGATCTTCTAATTTCTAAAGAAGGGGTATATATTCCCAAGTGTGTCACCTTGGGGATCCCTAGTCCTATTCGTGAAGAAGAATGATGGAACACTGATATTGTGTATCGATTTCAGATAGTTGAACAAAGTGACTATTAAGAACAAGTATCCTCTGCCGAGGATCAATGATCTTTTTGACCAGTTGAAGGATGCTAAGATATTTTCAAAAATAGATCTTAGATCAGGTTATCACCAGGTAAGAATAAAGTATGAATACATCAGCAAGACCGACTTCAGAATAAGGTATGGTCACTATGAATTCACAATGGTGCCATTTGGGTTGTCAAATGCACCTATTGTTTTTATGTGCCTAATGAATGGTGTGTTCAGGGAATATCTAGACAAGTTTGTCATAGTCTTTTTGGATGACATCTTGGTGTATTCCAAGTCAAGGGAAGTGCATGAACAACATTTGAGGATGGTGTTGCAGGTGCTAAGGGAGCACCAGTTGTATGCCAAGTTGAGCAAATGCTCATTTTATCAAAAGCAGATCCATTACTTGGGGCATATCATCTCAAAGGATGGGATAGCTGTGGATCCTGAGAATATTGAGGTTATTACAGAAGGTTCATTGTAGGATTCTCAAGGATATCTCACCCTATCACTTCCTTGCAAAGGAAGGAGAATAAATTTCAATGGGCAGAGGAATGTGAAAGAAGCTTCCGGCAATTGAAGCAACTATTAACTAGTTCTCAAATCCTGAGTATTGCAGATCCGAATGAAAAATTTGTAGTGTGTACCGAGGCATGAAAAGAAGGATTGGGAGGAGTCCTCATTCAGAAAGGATTCATAATTTGTTATGAATCCAGAAAGTTGAAAGATCACGAAAGGAACTATGCAACTCATGATTTGGAGTTGGCAGCCATAGTACATTCTCTAAGGAAATGGAGGCATTAACTCATGGGAAGGAGGTTCGAACTGAGGACAGATCATAACAGGTTGAAGTATTTCTTTGATAAGCCAACCTTGAATGCTAGGAAAAGTAGGTGGTTGGAGTTTCTTTGTGAGTATGACCTTGATATCAAGCATATCAAAGGAAAGGAAAACAAAGTGGCTGATGCACTCAACAAGAGAGTGCATGAATTACATGCTACAATCATTAGCATGTACCAAATTGATATTAAACGTAGAATTTCAGAGGTTGCAAATACAGATTTGCAGTACAGGGATTTGGTAGCAAAGATACAACAAGGTAAGATGCCACAAAAAGTGGAGAATTATAAACTGGAAACTGATGAAATAATTTTGTACAAGAACAAAATTTTTATACCTAATGTCCAGGACTTGAAGTTTATAATTTTGAATCAAATGCATAATCTGCCTTATGCAGGGCACCCTGGATATCAAAACATTGTGGTAGTAGTAAAGAGACATTACTTTTTTCCAGGTATGAAGAAAGAGATTTTTGAATACATCGCCAGATGTATGGAATGATAGAAGGTTAAAGTTGATCATAGGCACCCAACAGGGTTTATGCAGCCTTTACCCATTCCTAAGTGGAAGTGGGAAGTGGTGACAATGGATTTCATCACAGGATTGCCCATAACATACAAGCAGCATGATTCAATCATGGTGGTGGTGGAAAAGCTTACGAAAGATGCCTATTTTATTTCACTAAAGACTTCTAACGTGGTGGACAAGGCAGCTAACGTTGCTGATATTTTTATGAGGGAAATAGCACGATTGCATAGTATTCCCAAGACAATTGTGTCTAACAGGGACTTGAAATTTACCTCAAATTTATGGAAGGGGTTGTTCAAAGGATTCAGAACAAATATGAAATTCAGCACTGCTTATCATCCTGAGTCTGATGGACAGATAGAGAGGGTGAACAGAGTAATAGAAGACATGCTAAGGATGTATGTGATGGAAAAACCATCTAAATGAGAAGACTACCTACACTTGGTATAATTCACCTACAACAATGGGTATCAAGCATCATTGAAGATGAGCCCATTTGAAGCACTTTATGGCAGAAAGTGAAATACTCCAGTAAGTTGGGATAATCTAGCTGATAGGGCAGTAGTTGGGCCAGAGTTGCTCAAGGAAATGGAAGGACAAATGCTAAAGATTAAGCAGAATTTGAAGGCTGCCCAAGACAGGTAGAAGAGTTATGCTGATAAAAACAGAACCCACAGAGAGTTTAAAGTGGGAGAGCATGTTTTCCTAAAAGTGAAATCCAATAGAAGTTCCTCGAGGCTGGGAAACTGCTCCAAGTTGGCAGCCAGATTTTGTGGGCCATTTGAAATCCTAGAAACGAATTGGCCAGTTGCATATATGATTGCATTACCTACATCCATAACTGTATTTGATATGTTTCATGTTTCATTGCTTAAGAAATATATACCTGATGCTAATCATGTAATCGATTGGAATGTGATTCGAGTGGAGCAAGAAGGTGTCCTGCAAGTGCATCTTGTGGGCATATTGGACCAGAAAAGAAAACAGATCCGGAATCGAGCCATAGGCATTGTAAAGGTCCAATGGACCTGGTATGGTCCTAAGGACACGACATGTGAGCATCAAGATGCTATGCAGGTAGAATACCCGCATCTTTTTGAAGATTTTGAAAATCTTGTTGATGTTGTGTAAGATTTGCACCAAGGATAGTGAAAAAATAAGGGAAGGGGATTTTAATACCCCAAGGACCTGCCCCAGTTATATTATGTATTGTAATCATGTTTTATAGGCTGGTGAGCGAAGTGTATATAATTTGGTGGGCTTATCTGTTATTTAGGCCAGAGAACCTAGGTGTTGAAGGCCAGGAGCCTAATTTTTGTATATGTAATTATGAAGATCATTAATAAAATATAAACATCATTGCATGTCGACCGACCATGAAGAAAGAGGGATGGGGGACAAAGCTTCCACAAGGCTAGGTAAGGGAGAGGGAGATGAAAGGTTGGAAGAGGGGCTAAGCTTGAGGGCTTAATTCCTTGAATAATAATTTATTATTATTCCAAAGTGGTGTGAGAGGTATATTTTTTATCCTAAGTTCCTCGAAAAGGGAACGCATACTTGATGGAGTGCATGTAGCTTCATGGGCAACATCTGTCGACCCAGGCACATGCAATTTAACTCAAGAATTGAACTGTGATGGGGGTTACTCCTCCATTCTTTCGTCCGCTGTCTGAACCATATTGCCTCTATGTATGATCTCTGCATACCTCATGTAGCTATGAAACCCAAAACCGTGAGGCCAACCTGTGATGTTTTCCTGAGAAGCCGACGCATCCTCAGTCTGAACTCGTTTTACCTCTGCGTTGCACCTCTACATAACCACATGCATCTGAGAAACCAGTCGGGAGGGAAAGGCCGACCTATGTGTCCTGTGAACCCAGGTTTATCCACACTGTAAATCTGAGTTCGTGCTTAACTATTTTGGTTGCTATCTTCTGTGAAACCTAAGCATACCGTAATTGTCTATGTCGTGTGTGTTATAACTGTGGGTTGTTTTGGCCACACAGTCCCTTGGCTAAGTTTTTTTTGTTGTCGTCATCTATTCCTTTCTGAGCCTTACTATTGTCCTCCTTATGCTGGAACAGAGTTGAAGAAGTAGGTTGTCAGGCCGATATGAAACTCTTTCTCCAGGTGAGAGAGGTGGTTTTGGTTGAAGAGGAAGGTTGTCAGGCCTGTGTGCAACACTCTCTCTAGGTGAGGGAGGTGGTTGTGGTTGAAAAGGCAGGTTGTCAAGCCTGTGAGTGACTCTCTCTAGGTGAGAGAGTGCACAAAGGAAGTGAGAACTCCTGGAAGGGGTCCTGTAGCTGCCACAAAACTCGGTGAATTCTGGTCCGGCCTGTTGTTGAATCCCTAGGCAAGGGAGGTTTAGCAGCCGAAGGACTGTCCTATGTGACAATGAAGGTGTATACTCCTAGGGTGGGACAAGTATGTGGGGAATGAGATTCTGTGAGCAGTGGGCATAAGTGGCTCCTGGGAGAGAATCCTTCCTCATAAACTACATGTCTTCCTATTGACCTTGCCTAGCCTAGGATTCCCTTTCCTGGTGGAGCTTAGTCCCATCTCGGGGGTGACCTACTATTGAGAGTGATGAGCAGCACGGTCTAAGGCTGGGAGGTTCATGGAAGGTCTGTACATAGTTGGTGGTGTTATTCCAGTATAAAGATAAGTATAATTTATGTGCTTAATTTTATGTTATGCATAATGCTTGAATGTGATCATGTATTCTGTTGTAGGTTTGAATTGCTGTTAATTCCATTTAATTCTGAATGGTAACTGTAACTCTATGTTAAATGTGTTAATTTGATTTAATGCATATTATATATGTATGAGATTGTTCCACGTAGTAGCAATTCCCGACAGTGGGTTTGATGGTTGGGGACGTTACACATGAGATGGACCACACTGCGGAAAGAGAGGGGCCAAGCAGTGTCGGAGTTCACCACTAGCGTTTGCACCAAGATGGGTATCAAAGATTTCAAGCGACATCTGGTTTTGAAATACCACGAGGCTCTACACAGATACATCCAAACTGAAATGGATTTTCGAGATATATCATCACTCGGTGTTCGGCAGGAATTTAGGCACCAGAACAAATGGAAGTTCAGGTCTAGAAAACACCTTCCTGAAAACCAGTCTAAGTCACAGGAAAAGAAGGGTCACGGGAAGACGAAGAAGGACATTGGAAAATGGTGTGATTTCTACAAAATCCCCTGGCACAACACTGATGAATGTTGCTCAAAATATTCATTGGTGGCCGAGATCAAAGACAATGAGTCGAACCCTGATTTAGAATCTGATTCTAAAAATATTGGCAAAAGACAGATCATCGACGCATACCCCATTCTTATTGTCATGACTGCAACAATAAAACCAGAAGAACCAATAGATCCTGAAGAGGGGGAGCGCCTTTTTCATTCACATATGTGGGTGAAGGGGACCCCGCTACATTTTATTGTTGATAGTGGAAGCCAAAATAACCTCATCTTAACAGAGGTTGTCAAACAGTTGGGATTGTCGACAACACCGCACCCGCAACCGTACAACATCGGGTGGCTTCGCCAGAGATGATATCTTCATGTCAGCTAGCAGTGCTAATTTTCATATGACATCCAACCCTTCAAGGATGATGTATTATGTGATGTTTCCGCACTAGATGTATGTGATGTTCTCTTGGGCCATCCATATATGTGGAAATTCCATGATGTTTATGAGTCTCGATCCCGCAGTGTCATTATTTCTCTGGGGGGTCATCTCTACAAAATACTAGAGGTAGTTTCGACTATTGTTCCACCTAAACAGTGTCACAAGGTAGTATCTCATACTACAAAATTTATCTTCTTCAAAATATGTTCAAAAGGGGAACCAAAGGATACTACAACCACTACAGCCTCGACCCAAGCACCTTCTTTCCAATAGAAGAAGGTCGACAAGATTGCAACAAAACGCAATGATTCCTTCTACACAAAAGAATCTCATGTACCCATAATGGTTAAAAAGGCCCAACCCTTCCATCCACAAGTTCGTGACAACCTTCAACAAGCTAAGCAACACAACTTCTCCAACAAGGCAAACAACTCATCAAGATGCAGATTCAACAAACACTTTTCCCTGTCCCCGGGGAACTCAATGCAATGGATATCATTGCTTCCTAAGGATTGAATATTGATCTAGGTGTATATCGGTGGCCACCCACCTTTTCCAATTGGCTCAAAATAATTTTCTATCAATTTTGGTAATTTACTATTTTTAGCAGTTTTTAACTTTCGGGGCCATTTTGAGGGCCTGAATGAAGGTTTTTCAGGATCTCACTTCACAATGATATCCAAAGACTTTGATTGATTCCCTAAAATTAATCTCCTTGACGATTCCTTTCCAACGAGCTATCGTGCACCCCAAATGGAGATTGTATGCCAAAGTTATGCCCCTGGGAAGTTGATACACCAAACTACCCAAAATAGGGTCCACAAAACTATTGGCTTTTCATCTTCCGGGGTTAGGGTTTTGGATTTTCTTTATGATAAAAAGGCCTTTGGAGCCTCATTGTAAAATCATCTTCTTGCGAATGCGAGTAGAGGACACATCTCTTCTCAGAGATAAGTTGCCACCATTCTAGCTAGTCCTTCACTCTGTATTTTATAGTCTTTGTACATTTTGGTTCATCAATAGAAAATTGTGTATTACTATATCTCTTTGTTTATGGTTGCAACTCTGATACATTTTCGTTATATTATTGGATATCTGAAATATCTCTGTACACTTCTTTTTTATATATCCACTCTCATTTCTTGCTGAAAATAATCCAGATCAAGTCTTTCCCTACTAGAGCATCCCCTCTATCCCACTACTTTACTTGTTGTTACAAACCCTAACCTACAACCATTAGGGTTTCATAACCCTAGCTAATAATTCATTCTTAGCTCCTCAAATTAACCCTAGACTAGCTCCTAAATTTTGCACACTAAAATATACTAAATAGGGCACATCGTTTGGGATAAGTGTTGGCATCTTTTGATGGTTAATTTTTATGCTACATGCCATTGAATGCTATGGCCATAAGGCTGCAATTTTATGCAAAACACGCATGTTATAACAACTTTCTTTATTCACCCTCATAGTGCCATTCTTTGGTCATAATTGATTGCCTAATTCATTGATAATGTTGTTGATTGATATTATGCTTTACATGTTTATTTGAATGTGTTAGTTGCTGATAGAAATTGTCATCTACTGCTGCAAATTAGGGAAAACAAGCTTAACTTGATGATACACACTAACATATATCATTGCAAGTTAGATTGTCTTGTGTCTCGGGCAAGTACAATCATCCATAGAATTACTATACCTTTGGGGAAACAATCACTTGACTTACAAGGCATCTCTTCCCACATCTCACTCCACTTAGAATTGACCTCTAGGGGCTCTACTTCCATCTCTATCCATATCCATCTCATTCACCCTAGGGTTACCAGGATCACCTCCCTAGAGTGACCTAGTCACCCTTGAAGTGTGGGACATACATCGAGGTGACATTGGGTGTAGGATTCCAAAGTTGTAGCACTTTCTTTGTGGTTGGGTCAGGATTTTCCTAACCTACAACTTGCACTATAACATTTTGGCGCCACTGCCAGGGAATATTTTTAATCTTCTTTGTACCCTAATGACAGTTTGGTGAGATATCCCAAAGCCTTTCCCTTAGCTTTCCTAGCAAATTCACCTAAGGGACATTCCTTTTCACTTTTCCTTGATGATATCATCTTGAAACGCATATGGCGACTCCACCTTCCCAGAATCCTTCTTTTCCCAAACCTTTTCCCCCTGGGAGGTTCAATCCTTCTAAGGTCTACCAAATAAGGCCTCCTCTCAAGTTTCCCATTGCTAAAACCCTTTTCCTTGATACCCTTCCCTTTGCCCCAATGGCACTCCCTTAGGAAAAATACCTCCACAAACCTCTCAACATGGTCAACATCCGAGGATACCCTAATACAATGCCCAAAGAAATCAACAAATTGTTTCCAAAGTTCCCAGGAAACAATGTGATAACTGATGAGGATCATAATTACATCGTGGGCTGAGATATGGACAATGTAGGGATTGAGAATGAAGATGTGGCCATGAGGTTGTTTGCCTCATCACTGACTGAAGAATCCCTCGATTGGTTCAGAGCACTCCCTGACAATCATATCACATCATACATAGATTTTTCCAAATTATTCAAAGATAGATGGTCGAAAAAGGAAAATGTTGGGACACTTGGGGCTCAATTTAATTAGATAAAGAAAAGGGAGTATGGAACAATAAAGGAATTCATTACCATATTTGACAAGTTGTATAATCAAATTCCAACAGATTATTGTCCTATAACATCATTAGTTCGTCTCCTTTACATGAATGCTTTTGAAGGGAAGTTCTGATACATTATTAAAGATAAAAATCCCAAATCATTGGTAGAGGATAAAGAGTTAATTATCGACATTGAAGAGAATCCCCTTGATTCAAAAATAAAACATTTTCAGTACCCTCATAAAAAGATAGAATCAAGGAAAAAAGTTTCCAACAACAATGTTCTGATCTGATTTCTCTCCTGACTCAGAAGATAGAACAAATGAATACTCAGTTTGTTCAAGTGCAAAATCCGCTTATGAACTGTATGACTACAATGGAAAGAAATCAATCCACTCCCAGACCTCAGTTTGCGAGACAACATAGAGATGCCACCGATTGGAAACCAAGACCTCAACAAGAGGAAAAGGCCCCAGATAATTTGAAACATGTTGGGACAGTTGATATAGAAGCTTAGTGTCTCTCATGCCAAGAATCTCACAAGGAAGATTAGTGCCCCCGAACGATATGAAGATTATCCCGACGATATAAAATTCATGATTTGCAATTTCAACGATGAACAGGTTACCCAAGAACATATCAATGAAGCCAAAATAATAGGAGAAAGAGAGGGGAGACTCCAGGCCCTAAGTAAATTGATAGATGATCAGAAAAAGGAATTGAGGAGGAGGTAAATTCTAACCTATAGAAGAAAAAATTCTTCAGCCCATCCATCACAACCTAATACTCCTTTTCCATCAGCAGAAAAGGTGGGTCCACCGCCTCCACTATCGGTATGTGAGTTTCTTCCTAAGCCAACTCCTACAGGTGACATTCAGTTGAATATAGATGTGGCAATCATGTTTGGAAAACTGAATATGGTGGTCCCAGTGATAGAGATGTGTAATATCCCTTTCGTAAAAAGGGAAATGTTGAGGATATTACAGGTGCGAACTGAGAAGGAGGATCCTCCCATCATTTTGAATACTGTGTATCTTGATTGGCCAAGATATAAGAACCCTCCCTTCTATCTTTAATTAGGCATGAATGGCCTCTATTTGAACAATTGCATGCTTGATTCAGGGGCCTAAACAAATGTTTTTTCATTGAAGGTGATGAAACAACTTGGTTTGAAGACAACCCAAGCTTATGGAAATGTTTTTGGTATTGATTCAAGAAGAGTTGAGGTATTGGGGGTGTGTGAAGACATTGAGTTATTTTTGATAGATTTTCCACATATTAGCATCCTCATGGACATATTGGTAATTGATGTTTCGGATGCCTAGGGGATTCTTTTTTCGAGGACTTGCTCCTAAGATCTTGGAGGTTTCCTTAGCATGAGCCTTACACATGCATATATTCCCATGGGCGATGGCACGTATGATATCTTACATAACAGGAAAAAGAAAGATACACATGTGACATATCTGAGGGGCCCTAATTATGTCAGTGAACAATAATATGATATTCCTCCATAATTTATTGAGTATTATCCCTTCGATTTACCCTTTATGCAGGAAGATTCCATAGAGATGTTTCTCCCATGGAAAAATAAAAACAAGACTGTGAAGTACCATGGGAAGGAGCTAGGGTCTATTCATATAATGCAAGAAGAAGATGAGAAACATGGAGGAATCATCAAAGATACAATCCACACAGAACCTCCACACCATAAGCATACACCTTGCATCAATTTCAATGAAGGAAATCTTGTGCTCATGTGGGACAAAAGAAAGGGAAATATCAGATATGACCAAAAGGACACCATTTCATGGTTTGGCCCTTACATCATCAAGAAGAAGTCTGACAAAGAAAGGTACTATCTGACAACATTAGACGAGAGAAAGATGCCACTACTAGTAGATGGGTTTCTTCTCCAACCTCACATCCAGGTCACATGACTTCTTCAGGGCCCATGCCCTAGGTAAGTAGGCAAGTCATTTTGATTCCCTGCATTTGCATCTTGATTGCTCATATAAGTTTAGATGCATTTAATTTTCATTTTTCTCTACTTGCATATTAATTTCATGTTTAAATTAGAATTTTTTGAAAAATGTCAAAATTTTATTTTTATAGCTTAGTTGGTTTTTTATTATGATCATATGAGAACAAGGATGAGTAGGCCATACTGCACTTGATAATTTTATGTTTCCTTTAAGGCATAGATCTACCAAGAGATGTTGCGGTTCTCATGCACTCTATGATGAGCACATATCCCCAAGTAGGAACCATATGTTATCCCCATTTTGTGGATAACTAAGGAGATTATGTCTCGAGGCCCTCAGGTTGCAGATATGGAGTGCTAAAAGACTACATGACCAACTATACCCTTTTTCACAGATGGAAAACCCACTCACCACCATAGATGGTCACCAAGGCATCCACCACATCAGTTGTCTTCTGAAAGGCAATGGGACTTTCTCCATGAGGTACAAGTCAATATTATGGTGAGCATCATTTCAATATTTAATCCAATTGAGTATGTCGTATCTTATATTTCTCTAGATTTCATGATATATGCTTAGACATTATGCCTTTTTCCCTACTTCAGCTTGGTGTTTGACGTTGTGCCCTAGTAAGTGGTATTCCTTGAGGAAGGGTTTGCTACTAGGAACTCCCTTAATGAGCCATCGTACCATTCGCGACCATACTTACCACTTTCCATCATTGTTCCCCTCCATTTCCTTATCTCTTGGGACTTTAGGGTGTATTGACCCAACATGGGGTTGTCCCTCATTCTATGGGAAGAAGGGGATGAAGGCCCGGAGGGGTTGATGTTGGTTAAAAGATAAAATCCTTGTATAAACCTTCCAGATGCTTCACCCAGGGATCACCCAAGAAAGAAGTGAAACACTTATCTTTGAGTAAAGGGGACCCAAAATATAATAAAGAATTCTTAAAAGGTTATCTAAAGGATAGGAGGTTTGATCACGAGCTGACCTATCACCTCCATGAATATCTAGTGGTATGACATTACCATCATCTAGTCACCAAACCAGGGTAATGGCTCTTAATTTCATGGCTAAGAGAAAGGGGCTCTCATCACGAGCCAACCTTCCCATTTCCACTAGGTCTTTGTGGCTGACATTTCCATCATCGGGTCACCATGCCAGGGCAATGACCTTCAATCCATCCTTATGTTATATTGAAAGAAAATGAAAAGAAATAAATATAAAAGGAAAATGATTGGCTTGGAAAAAGTTCATTACGGACGAAGGTACCACACACCCTATGCAAAGGTAGCCATGAATGAGACACTACGACCCCTTGTATGTCATGAGCCCTATGACCATTGAGTATTGACCCCAACCAATTCATCCACTTTACATAGCTTAGAGAGGGATCTCTTGGAAACTCTCCTTGACCTAGGGAAAGATATACCAAATATGACACCTTGTCAACCCCCCCATATTCAAGCTTGACAAGTCGCATAGTGTCTTTGAGAAATTAATTGTTTGATATAGTGATATTTGATGCACATGCTTAGATGGATCATTTATTGATTGGATTCACTTATCATGATGTTATGACTTGAGATCCTTGGAGGGCGTACTCATTTGTCTTTGTTGGACCTGGTTGGTGGACATTTTTGGTAGAACAAGCCTAGATTAGGATTCCATGGGGCTACAAGCCAACAAGTCTGATGCCAAGGGCCCGCATGTCGGATGATAAAGATCATACTTGGAAGGCCTTGATGATGACTTGGAGGACATAACCTAGCCTCCATGTGCCAAATGTTTTGCTTAGGAGAGGCAAAATTCCACTTCTAGAGGCATGACGTCACCTAGGGGGGTTAGGGCTTGGTGGTGAGGTGCCACTAATTGACACATGGAAATTTTGAGGAGAAGAGGGTCTTCACCATGATGAGATTGTCTAGATGTTTGACATGTGGGCTTTGGAGGCCTACCCATTCTTCTCCAACACCAACGACTTCTTCAAAGTGGAAAAACGTCCCCTAAAGGGGAGACGTCCATGTAAAATTAGGGATTATTTGTGAAAAAGGTGAAACTTTATATGAATTGTTTAGTATTACTTTTTTAAAGGGGGAAAATATAGGGTTGTTTACCCCTAGTCTTGTGGGTTACCTCTTAATTTGTGGACAAGTCACCTTGGTGACATTTTGTATAAATAAGAGATCATAAGATCTCATTTTAGCATAACTCTCCCTCATTGTGAGAAGTATTGGTCTGAATTTTTCTCTATATTTGGAAATATTGTCTCTTTTGGCTCTTTTTTATGGTTATCTCTTGATGTTATGGTTGATGGGAGTGATGTGCTAGCCTTGGAAGGATTATCTCTTGCTATTGTGGTGGATTACCTTGGCATTTTTCCTTGAATTGGTATGTTTTTTACTCTCATGCTATCATTTGTTTCAATTCAAGGTTATTGTGCTAGGAGCTAGATGGGAATTATAAGGGCATACACCCCCACCATAGTCTTCATCATTATGCTTCATGTTATTGGTTAAAGAAGGGTTTGCTAAGAGAAGTATAAGGGCATACACCCTCTTAGCTTAAACCCTAACTAGAGGAACTTGCCTTGGGAAGTGAAAGGAAGTATACCCCCAAGGGGATAGATTCTCCAGCTATTTATTTTCATGACCCCATTAAGCCAATAATTAAGAGCACTAATCATCAATTTTTTTCTTTGGAGATATAAAATCATTTCCTTGGAAAATGTGAATTTTTATCTTTTGAGATATCTCTTGCTTGGAGTTGGTTTGCCTCATTGGAGAAGTATTCCCTAATAGGGCGCCCCCTCTCTCCCACTACTTTACTTTATTTTACAAATCCTAACCTACAACCATTAGGGCTGCATAACCCTATCTACTAATTCATTCTTAGCTCCTAAAATTAACCCTAGACTAGCTCCTAAATTTTGCACACTAGCTCTACTAACTAGGGCACATATTTTGGGATAATTGTTGGCATATTTTGATGGTTAATTTTGATGCTACACGCCATTGAATTCTACAGCCATAAGGATGAAATTTTCTGCAGAAAACACATGTTATAACAACTTGCTTTATTCATCCTCATTGTGCCATTTTTCAGTCATAATTGATTTCCTAATCCATTGATAATGTTGTTGATTGATATTATGTTTTACATGCTGATTTGAATGTCTTACTTGTTGATATAAAATTTCATATGCTGCTGAAAATTAGGGACAACAAGCTTAAATTTCTGATACACACTAACATATATCATTGCAAGTTGGATTTTCTTGTGTCTCAGGTAGGTACAATCATCCGGAGAATTACTATACCTTTGGGGGGAAAATAACTTGACTTACAAGGCATATATTCCCACATCTCACTCCACTTATATTTGACCTCTAGGGGCTCCACTAAAATCTCTATCCATATCCATCTCATTCCCCCTAGGGTCACCGATATCGCCTCCCTAGAGTGACCTAGTCATCCTTGAAGTGCAAGAACTACATTGAGGTGACATTGGGTGTAGGATTCCCAAGTTGTAGCACTTTCTTTGTGGTTGGGTTAGGATTTTCCCAACCTACAACTTGCGTTATAATAGGGCCCACATACCGAAGGAGGTTTCCATACCAAATGAGAGCATGTCTATTTGGGACCCAACATCGAGCAATGTTCCCTCATGTTGGCATGGAACATTTTACTGTGCCAAAAAGAAGTCTACCACTAAACAATGTTGCTCAGAGAAAACATGAAATGCACCATTATCCTTCTCGAATCCTAATAAGATATGACAAATAATTCAAAATGTTGACCAAAAATTAAGTCTAGTATGTTCAGGGTTGGTGAATAGTCCCTTCACATCTCATTCCCTTTCTTGATATCACATGATGATGAAAGTATTGTGACATGTGTTGGTTATGAGAGTGATGACGTGCTTCCATGGATAATAAAATGAAAACAAGCTTAAGGGATGACTTGAATAAATAAACCCCCATTTTTTGAAGAACCCTATCATTTAACTTGATTGCTTCATTTGTAAGAGCGCTAACTTGTCATTTGTGATCCATTAGGACCTGGAAGAAGGAGATTGCTTCATTTGTAAGAGCGCTAACTTGTCATTTGTGATCCATTAGGACCTGGAAGAAGGAGACCTACTATAATTTGGGGATCTCCTTTTGAATCCTTGCTATGAGAGATGCTACTTTACCATTGAAAGGAGCCTTGTTATAGGTCATTAGGTTGAATATTATACTTGAGTCACCGATGATGATTAGAGTCCATACTCCATTTGCATATACCAATATTAGACCTTGAAGGAGGGCATACACCTTTCCCTACTTATTCATTTATGTCCCTAAACCCCATAGGTAAGTCAATTATTGTTGTCCCTCGTGATCAAGAATAATCCCCCACATGTCTACCACCCCTTGTAAGATAGTTTCCTTACCAAGGATATAGTGTCACCATTACTTGAGTGCTTTGAAAAATTCCTTGTAATTGTTGTAGTTGATCTTGGCATGAGACAAGATCTCTAATTTCCAAGTGAAGAAAATGCATGTAACATTTTTTTTAAGTGGATGATGAGGTTTTATAAATCCTCAACTTCTCTTCACCATGTTTCCACATATCATTTTGTTTCCTTCTATGATACACGTCTCTCATTTATTTTATTTTCTTTCATCTTCTCATGTTTTAATTTTTTGACTCATGAACTTCGATGTTTTTACGAAGTCACATAGACTTCATTTTTGGCTTCTAATTTTTTTCTTGGGTATAAAAAAATCATTTAATGAGTTTGTGGACTTGTGATCAATTCTTTTTCATTGCTTACACATGGAATTAAAATAATAAGAAAAAGAAAACCAGGTAAAAAATAAAATATTCAAGCCTGCACAACCCGATACTATTTGAACTCTCCTAGAGAAAAGGTCCCACCCTAGCAAGAGAGCCTAGGAGAAACTATAGGCAATCCACCCACTACCACCTCAATGGTCTTGCCTTATTAGAGATATAAGGCTTACCCATGTAATAAACTCACATTACTAACTTTAGGTTAAAATATTAGGGTTTTGGTCTCTTAATCTCTTTATAAGAGTGGGGGACCTCATTGTAATATTGTATCATTCAATAATAATATCGTTCAATGTTTATGGAGATCATGTTTTCAGTATCGTAACCCTGCCTAGGGTTTCTTCATTTATCATAATATTGTATTGGAGAGAGGTTGGTAAGAGGTTGAATCTTGAATATCAAAGTTAAGGAAGGAAGCACGCCGAATTTGGCATGGCCATGTGAGAGATTAGAGAAGAGTCGAGATTCGAGGGGTGAGTTGTTGGTCACATGTGCAGAGGAGAATGGGGTTTTCTTGACAGAAGAGAATGAAATTCAAATAGTTGCTAGAGAACATAGGAGCCATGGAGAAGAGTTGAATGAATCACCACCTTTGTAAATCAGTTAAACAATGCATGCATGTTTAACGATTGGGATGACCCAGGTTTTGATTTGAAAGGTTTCCAAAAAAACCCTCAAACTATCGACCCTCCTAGTAAAATAGAAGTCAACACTGTGCACAAATTGCAAAACACAGTCTCACCCGAGATAGCTTATGGGAGACTGCAAGAATCAAATGTCTGCAGTCAGGGAAGGGTTTGGGACTGTGATCTATTTATTTTCCTTATTTTATTATCAATTCATTTAACTCTAGTATTAATTCACCAAAGAAACCATGCATGCATGTTGTCATAATCTAAGATAACCATCCATTATTTAGCTGATAAATAGCATAAATAGTAAAACAATCATTCAGACACATTGACACAACATGTTTACCATGGCTCACCCCCCCTGGGGCTACGTCCACAAAGATTTGTCTCTTCTTCTCTTTTCTTCATCATTCTACAAAATATGTGATGCGTGCATTACATTCTTCATGCTTACAATAACAAAGTAGGATAATTTTTATCCATGAGGCGGACTAGGCCACACCAGGATCCACAACCTGTGACCTAACCCTAAAAAACTAGCATATTCCGACAAAAACTATTCTCTCCTTGACCAATCTCTACTAGACCTCTTAGGGATTTTCTCTCCCAAAATAGGGTTGCCCTCTCATATAAAGAGATTTGGGAAAATCCCAACAATTTATTTGGGGCACAAGAAGTGAATGTGGAATTTTCCTTGAAATTATAGTTATTAAGATTTAAGATGCTAGCTGAAGCCACCATGTTAATTCACATCAAAAATATAAGATCTATCATCAAACAACATGTAGAATTCAAGGTAGTAGTTGATGTGGAGGATTCCATGGCTATTCTCCTAAACAGTTTGTTTCCTAAATGCAATGGTTCTATCTATACCCTAAGTCAACTACCTTAAAAAAGTCTAGACAAAATGATTGTAACATCGCTAGAAGAAGAAAAGAGAACCACTGAAGGGGATATCCAATTTAAATTTGCATTCTATGGAAGAAACGACTGCAATAGATCAACAAAAGACAAAGAGAAAATAGATTGCCACTATTGCAAGAAGTTGGGTCATATAGCTTGGAATTGTAGACAACGAGCCAATGACATTATTAAGGGAAAGTTCAAATATAGAAAACATATGGTGAGTGTAGCCATGATGGAAGATCCACTAGATGCTGACAATGGTGAAGAATCTACTGAAGAAAAGTTATTTTATGCATTTTCGGAGGCCTACACTTTGAAGACTAGATGGGATGAGTTAATTTCTCAAAATGGATTGTTTCCCAAGTATTTCAGAAGTTGTGGATTGTAACGTCCCCATACATCCATGCCAGGCCACGCTACGCCAGAGAACTGTTACGTTCTCTCTGCGGAACATACTGTAACATACCCACTATCCAACTGAGTTATGCCACATAAATTTTTCGAACTGCATGCAATTAAAATATACACACACAGAACTCTTGCAGAAGCATTATATACAAAACGTAAACATGAAAATACATTTGTAAATAAACAGATTCACACTGAAATAAAAATAAACATATACATGCATCATATACAGGAAATACCCATAAAAATAAACATAGTTATAACCGCACATATGATAACCCATAAAAATAAGCACGTAAATAACAATGCAGCATGTAAATTTATCACACAATTGGCACTTATCTTGGTAAGAATGTCACCAACTGTGTGAAGACCTTCTAAGAACCTCCCAACCTTAGACCACATTGTTCATCACTCTCAACAGTGAGTCACCCCCGAGATTTGACTAAACTCCACCCGGGTAAAAGGATTCCTAACCAGGCTAAAGGCTTATAGACAATAGGAAAGACTCTGTCTCGGGTGCAAACTCAAACTAACTACCTACATTCCCTCATTCACCAAATGCATGTCCCACCCAGGAAGTGTGCCCCTTCTCTGCTCCACAGTCTTTCGGCCGCCCCACTTCCTTTCTGGGCTTCAGCAACAGGTCAGACAAAAAGTCTCAGAGCACTATAGTTGCAATTTAGCACCTTCAGGAAATCAATTCCCAACAATTCTCTTACCCAGAGAATTTCTCACGGGCCTGACAACCTTCCTCTTCAATATCCCACATGCCTAACAACCCTCTTCTTCAGTCCACCTCCCAAGCTAACCAGATACAAAAATATAAAATGGATATGGATACAGGTTCAGGTACAGTCATGAAAATATGAAGCATAGCTCAATAGGTGTGTGCATGCTCATGGATGATTGAATGGATGACAGAATGATGGAAAAAATCATGGAAAGATGGGAAAATGAACTAAGTCCCAACAATATGTATGCATGGCCCCAACTTGACACTTGTCATGTTGGGAGCTACTTTGGCCCACTTGTCCCCAACTTTAGAACTTAAGGATAAAATAATTATCCATACTTTATTATTTAAGAAATATTAATATAATATTCCTTTTTGGATTAAGCTCCCTAGCTTATCCCTTTTTCCTTAACTTTTAGGCCCCTCCCTTTCCCTAAATAGTGGAATTTAGTCCCCCATCTCTTTTATCACGGTCGTTCTACGTGCAACGATGTATTTTATATTAAATATGAGACATGTACAAAAACAGGCGCACTGGCCTTTAACATCTAGGCTCTCCGGCCTAATCAAAACATAAGCATCCTAGCATATAATAACTAGCTCACCAACCTATAAAACATAGCATATACATAAAGGCTCCCTGGCCTCACAATCACGCGCACTTAAGATGTTGTGTGCGGTATCCTATAATGTGCACACTTCATCATTTCACTGCGCAGTACATGCGCGCACTATGCCATGAAAGGTGCATACAAAATTATGTCAAACAACTCACCAACTTTAGTACATTTTCATTTACATTACAATTGGGTTCGGCCTAGGGATATTACAATCCCCTCCCCTTATTTATGCATTGTCCTCAATGCATCATGTACCCATATACAAAAAAAATTCAAAAATCCTGAAAAATATGTGGGTATTATGACCGCATTGCATCCTCATGCTCCCAAGTAGCGTTCTCAGGACCGTACCAGGTCCATTGGACCTTTACAAGCCCTATGGCTCGATTCCGGAGCTGTTTGATTTTTTGGTCCAGAATGCATACTGGATGCACTTGAAAAGTGCCTTCTTGCTCCACATGAATCACATTCCAATCAATAACATGATTAGCATCAGGTATATATTTCTTTAGAAATGATACATGGAATACATTATGAATATACATAGATGTAGACAATGCAATCATATAAGAAACTGGACCAATCCTCTCTAGGATTTCAAACGGCCCACAATAGCGAGATGTCAACTTTAAAAAGTTTCCCAACTTCAGGGAACTTCTGTTGGCTTTCACTTTCAAGAATACATGATCACCCACTTTAAATTCCTTGTGAGTTCTGCCCTTATCAGCATATATTTTCTATTTGTCCTGGGCAGCCTTTGAATTTTGTTTTATTTTAATCATTTTCTCCTCCATTTCCCTGAGCAAATCTAGTCCAACCACTGCTATGTCTATTGGGTTATCCTAGCTTACTGGTGTGTTGCACTTTCTGCCATAAAGTGCCTCAAATGGGCTCATCTTTAGAGATGCTTGGTACCCATTGTTATAAGCAAACTCTACCAAGTGTAGGTAGTCTTCCCGTTTTGATGGTTTATCCATCACATACATCCTTAACATATCTTCAATCACTTGATTCACCCTCTCTGTTTTTTCATCTGATTCTGGATGATAGGTTGTACTAAAATTCAAATTTGTTCCAAACCCATTAAATAATCCCTTCCAAAATTTTGAGGTAAATTTTGGATCTCTGTCAGACACTATTGTCTTGGGTATGCCATGTAATCTAGAAATTTCCTTCATATAAACATCAACGATGTTGGCTTCCTTGTGAGTGAGCTTAACTGGAGCAAAATGGGCAGCTTTAGTAAGCTTATCCACCACTACCATGATAGAATCATGTTGCTTGTTTGTTCTAGGAAGTTTGGTGATGAAATTCATTGTTACAACTTCCCATTTTCACTCAAGAATGGGTAATGGTTGTATAAAACTAGCTAGGTGTCTATGCTTAGCCTTTACTTTTTGACATTCCAAACATCTGACAATAAAATCAACAACCTCTTTCTTCATGCCTGGCCAATAATATTGGCTTTTGACAGTTGCAATAGTTTTCTGATAACCTGGGTGCCCAGCATAAGGTAAATTATGCATTTCCCTCAATATCAATTTTTTCAATTCTTGAGAATTTGGTACATAAATTATGCCTCTGTACATGAGAATTTCATCATTATCTAGCTTGTATTCTTCAATTTTCTACTGCAAAATACCTTGCTATGATTTTTCCACCAATTCCTTGTATTGAAAATTTGATTTGGCAGCCTCTGTAATTCTGTCTTTCAAATTTGATTGGTACATGCTAATGGTTGTAGCATGCAATTCATGTACTCTTCTGCTAAGTGCATCAACCACTTTGTTCTCTTTTCCCTTGATATGCTGTATATCAAATTCATATTCACTTAGAAATTCTAACCATCTGGTTTGCCTAGCATATAAAGTTGGTTGATCAAATAAAGATTTCAGACCATTATGGTATGTTCTTAGCTCAAACCTTTTACCCATGAGGTAGTGTCTCCATTTCCTCAAGTCATGCACTATGGATTCCAACTCCAAATCATGAGTGGCATAGTGTCTTTCATGCTCCTTCAACTTCCTTGATTCATAACATATAACAAACCCATTTTGACTGAGGAATCCACCAAGTCCCTCTTTACATGCATCTGTGCATACAATGAAGTCTTCATTTGGGTCTACAATCCTTAGTATTGGATCACTTGTTAATAATTGTTTCAAGTGTTGGAAACTCTTTTCACAATCCAATGTCCATTGAAACTTCACACCCTTTCTTTGCAAGGAAGTGATTGGGTGTGCAATCTTTGAAAATCCTTCAATAAATCTTCTATAGTAGCCTGCAAGACCCATGAATGATTTCACCTATCTCACATTCTTTGGCATTGACCATTCTCTAATGGCTTCTATATTCTCAGGATTCACTGCTATCCCATCCTTTGAAATGATATGCCCCAAATAATGAATTTGTTTCTGATAAAATGAGCACTTGCTCAACTTGGCATACAAATGATGCTCCCTTAATACTTGCAACACCATCCTCAAATGATGTTCATTCTCTGCTTATGACTTGTAATATATAAGAATGTCATCCAAAAAGATAATGAAAAACTTGTCTAAATATTCTCGAAAAACACCATTCATTAAGCACATGTAAACAATTGGTGCATTTGACAACCCAAATGGCACCACTGTGAGCTCATAATGACCATACCTTGTCCTGAAGGTGGTCTTGTTGATATATTCCTCTCTAATCCTTACCTGATGGTATCCTAACCTGAGATCTATCTTTGAAAATATCTTTTCATCCTTTAATTGATCAAAAAGATCATCAATCTTTGGCAGAGGATACTTGTTCTTCACAGTCACTTTATTCAATTGTTTGAAATCAATGCAAAATATTAATGTTCCATATTTCTTATTCACGAACAAGACCGAGGCACCCCAAGGTGACACACTTGGGCGTATATACCCCTTCTTCAGAAGTTCCTCAAGCTGCATTTGCAACTCCTTCAGTTCTAGTGTACTCATTATATAAGGATTCTTTGACATTGGAGCTTCTCCAGGAATTAAATTTATACAGAAATTGTAACATCATGTTTCCCCCAGTCTGTAAAAATAACTATACTGGCCAAGTATTGTGGCAAACTTATAAATCTGAATGTGTGATGTGAATGGACCTTGTGAAAAAGGTCGATGAATGTAAATAATATTATGAATATATATATTGCAGGACTGCTGAGAGGGGGATGTGCTGAAAAAGAGACCACAATGGCTAAAGAAAGGTGGTGGAAGGCACCTGGAATGGTGGCGTTAACTTCCACCGAAACCAATACCGTATTTGGACTTCACTGGCCCGGAGAACCAAGAGTGGCTCGTTGGCCCCAAATTAAATCACTCACTAGGTTGGTAGGTAAATGGCTCCTCATGAGTAATGAGGGATGGGGGTGAACCTCCCATCCCTAGAGTCCTCAGACTTGACCACCGTGAGGAAGATCGTGCCACACACAACCTCGCCAAAAAGAGAAAAGGTAGGAAGAGTGTGCGATCAAGGGGAGACGTGAGGGAAAGAGGAAGGGAGATCAGAAGAACTTTGGAAAAACTACAGAGTGAGTGATAACGGAGAAGAAGGAGAGTAACCTTCGTTCTCGGTCACTGGTGAATAGAGACTCAGTCTCGCAACATCGTGGTCTCAGCTCAGGGGTGGCTAGTGGTAAATCCATTCGGAGTCACTGAGCCTATGGTTGGGTGGAAACAAGCACCCTCTCAGCAGTTGCATCGCCTGGTGTTTTTCTGCTAAGTGTTATACCTTGTATCTTGAAATTTATATGCTGACATGTATGTTCATAGTCTGTGCAATTATGAATGGTTTCAGTAAAAGATTGTCTGCATGGTGTTTTGATCAGAAATTATGGCTGCATGTTTTTATTGGAAAGACCACGTATGGATTATGTTTATATATGTATATATATGATGAACTAATACATATTTTCAAGTCTTCTATCAGGAGATTTGTTCCTGTTTTTTTCCTACCTGATGCCTTGGATGGATTTCCTCACGAAGGCACCCTTTCGAGACCACTCCCTTACCTTGAAGTCTGGTCTTCAAAACCTGGTGTAAATTACCTAAGGACCCAAAGGAGGATGTTATGGTTTAAGTCTTAAAATCTTGCACGATGGAGAATGATCCTCGTGGACCTCAACATTTCGACATTTCAGTACCCGGGACACCTAGGGGTAAAATCCCTTGCACTCACAAGTCCTGAAATCCCAACTTGCGATATCTCGAAAGATAGAGTGTGGAAAAGTTATCATATTTCATTGTTTTGGCACCTGGGGTACCTAAGTGTGGGCCCCACGTGTTCTCCAGTCTCGAAACACCCGACTCATGAAATCCTGATGGATGAATTCCCGAAATAGTGAAGCGTGTTAGAGCTTGTCGCTTTTGGAGTTTCGGCTCCCAAGAAACCTAGGTGCGAGACCTCTTGTCATCGCACATTGTGAAATCTCGAAGTATGAAAACCCGAAAAGGTCTAGCGTGGGTAAGCCTTGGTGTTTTGGTGTTTCAACAACCAATAAACCCAAGGGTCATTCTTCTTGTACACGTTAGTTCAGAAGTCTCGATGGGTAAAGTCCCGAAAGAACAATACGCGGATAGGTTACGAGACTTCGGCATTCAGAAATTGGAATACTCAAGGGTGTATTCCCTTGTACTTGCATCTCCTGAATTCCTGACTTACGAAGTCCTGAAATGGATTAACATGGACGGTATTTGGTGTGTCGGTGTTTTGACACCTGGGATACCTGGCGGTAAGTTTTCTTACACTCACCAGTCCTGAAAACCCGGTCTGCGAATTCTCGGATTGTACTGAGAGACACATATATACAACTATATGTATGTTAAGGTTTCAGAGTTTCATCTCCCGGGAAACCTAAGTGCGAGACCTCCTATCGTCGCATATCCCGAATTCCCGATGGCGGAAATCCCAAAACAGGGAAGTATGTTTAGAGTTAGTAATTCGGAGTTCGACTCTCGTAAGACCCCAATGTGAGACCTTCTGTAATCACATCCCCTGAACTCCCGACTTGCGAAATACCGATAGGTGAAGTCCCGAAATGGATTCGCACACATGGTTTTGGTGTTTCGTATTTCTGGTGCCCAAGACTCTCAAAGGTAATTCGCTAGCCGTGAAATTTCGATGGATGAAATCCCGAAATGAACAAGGGAATACTTGTATCACGAAGGTCGATGAGTACCCTCCAGTAAGGCCTGTGGCCATAACTGCCGATCAGATGAGTGCAGATAAGGGATGACAAGATCTGTATCAGGTCCCATAGGGACTCGAAGAAATTCTATTCCTCGGGGAAAAGAAGAAAAGGCCGAAAATTTTGGAATTTTGTAGTGGGTGTGTTACAAATTGGTATCAGAGCATGGTTACAACACTTGGCCTGCTTGGGATCACAAACGAGTTGCACAGGAGCTCCGTTCGAAACACTCCAAAAAGGAGTAAGCCTCTGTCTTAACCCTCTTAATTCAAAAAAGTCAAAGTTTGAAATGAAAATCCGATTTTATATGCATGAGAAGGAAAAATGAATTTATGCGCGGGTTATGAATGTATCTAAAATATTGACTAACAACCAGCATTTGTCTTTTGCACCCAAGCGGACGATCAACCGCAGGAAATTACAGATCCATAGAATGGTGACTCACCATGAAATGGGAGAGGGCTCCCACAATAGAGATGAAGAGTGTGACGAAAGGAGGGTGGTAGGGACCCCTCCAAATCTAGCTAAAACTATGAGGAGCCTCATGGTTGAATTACAAAGATTCAAGGCTGACAATGAAAGGATGATGAAAGAACAAGAAAAGCAAATAGAAATTAATGCAGTTTTACTGCAGAGCTTATCCGACCTACAAAGACAAATGCAGCATGAACCTAAGGTACAAAAACATGGTCATATCAGTGGCCACACTGAGAGGAGCACCTTGAAAAAGTTCCACCCCATAGGTAAAGGACAAGCGACGGACGATTCCTCTGAGAAGGAAGTAGGCGATTCAGAGGGCTCTTCTAGTAGAAGAACCAATTCCTATTCCTGAAGGAAACAGAAGAAGCAAAATCCTTCCAAAGGTCATAAATTTGAAGAATTCAGAAAATCTAAACCACCCTCCTTCGACGGTGAAATAAAGAAGGGAGAGGAAGCAGAGGCCTGGCTGCTTGGACTAAAGAAAGATTTCAGAGTCCATGACTTTGCAGAAAATTTGAAGGCCCGAGTGGCCACCTTCAAATTGAACGGAAAGGCTTCCATATGGTGGGAAGACCTTAAAAATGTGAAAGGGGTTCGCAAAGAGGACCTGTCCTGGAAGAAATTTGAGAAATACTTCCGGAAGAAGTATTTGTCGGAAAAATATTTTGACGAGAAGACCAAAGAGTTTTATGAACTCAAACTGGGACAACTCAATATAGAAGAATATGTCAACAAATTCCTCGATTTGTTGAGGTATATACCTTATATAAAAGCGGAAAAGGAAAAGGTGCAATGCTTCATCAATGGACTACCTAAGGACTATTGGAATAGAATTGAATTTGATGATCCAAAGACTCTAGAAGGCACTATTCGAAAGGCAGCCTATTGTCATGAACAGTTTCAGCATCGAGCAGAACCTCGCGAAGGATGGAAACAGAAGAATAGTTCAAGATTTCAGAAAAAGGGGATTAAATTCCCAGGGTTTAAGAACTATAAGAAGAATCCAAGAATGATCTTCCCAGCTCAGAATGTGCACCAGAAGAATTTTCCCTCCTTAAGTGGAAATAAAACTTCTGGACCCATATCAGTGAAGACTGATAACCCAAAGAGAGAACCTTTGAAATGTTGGGGTTGTGGGGAAGAACATCTATTGAGAGACTGTCCACACTGACAATAGAATAGTCGGAGGATTTATAACATTCAGGAAGCTACCACCATCAATGATGTGGCCATGAGTGTGCCACAAATTTATGCAGCCTTGGATAATAACCAAGCTGACCACCAAGCTTCGGTGGTGGAAATAGAAGGTATGATTTCCAACCATCTAGTGTATGTTTTGATTGACCCTGATTCAAATTTGAGTTATATAGCCCCTATAGTTGTTGATAAGTGTAAACTACAGCCACAAAAACATACCAAGCCATGGTTGGTACAATTAGCCACTAGCACCAAAAGAAGGGTAGCAGAGGTTATACCAGCCTGCCAATTGATGTTGGGTAAATTCCCCACCCACTTAACTTAATACCCTTGGGATCGTATGATCTGTTGATTGGTATGGACTGGCTAGCCGCCCATAAAGCCAGATTGGACTGTTACCATAAAACCTTAGAATGTGTAAGTAAAGAAGGGAAAAAGATAACCCTTCAAGGGATCCGAAAACCTATCTCAGTAAGACAAATATCATCTCTGCAAATGAGAAAGTATTGCCAAAAGGGATGTCCCCTATATGCAATACAGGTGTTGAAAATAATCGAAGGTGACAAACCAAGCCCTGACAATCACCCTATCCTGAGAGAATATAGAGATGTGTTTCCGAAAGAGGTATCGGGTCTACCTCCGAGAAGAGACATAGAATTCTCGATAGAACTTGCACCGGGAGCAGTGTCGGTGTCTAGGACACCCTACCGGATGAGCACACCCAAGTTAGTTGAACTCAAGTTGCAATTAAAAGAAATGATGGATAAGGGCTATATCCGGCCCAATGTGTCTCCATGGGGAGCACTAGTCATGTTTGTGAAAAAGAAGGACAATACCCTTAGACTGTGTATAGATTATAGGCAACTCAATAAGGTAACCATAAAGAACAAGTACCCCTTACCTAGGATCGATGACATGCTCGATCAATTGGGGGGTGCATCTATTTTCTCAAAGATTGACTTGAGGTCGGGATACCATCAAGTTCGAATTAAGGGTGAAGACATCCATAAAACTGCATTCCGAACACGGTATGGTCACTATGAGTTTGTGGTAGTGCCATTTGGGTTAACCAATGCCCCTGCCACTTTTATGTGCTTGATGAACAATGTACTCAACAAATTCCTAGACAAATTTGTGCTAGTTTTTATTGACGATATATTAATTTACTCCAAGAATAGAGAAGATCATGAAGAGCATCTTAGGTTTGTGTTGCAAGTGCTGAGAGAACATCATCTCTATGCCAAATTCACAAATGTGAATTCTTCCAGAAGCAAATACATTACTTAGGCCATGTTCTATCCGAAGAAGGAGTAGTAGTAGACCCTGATAAAATCAGGTCTATCATGGAATGGCCTACCCCAAAGGACGTTTCAGATATCAAATCCTCTATGGGATTAGCAGGATACTATAGGAGATTTATAAAAGGATTCTCCAAGATTGGTTGTCCAATCACTGCCCTCCAGAAGAAGGGGATAAAATTCATGTGGACACAGAAATGTGAAGAAAGATTTCAAACCCTGAAACATCTACTGACCCATGCACCCGTGTTGAATATCGTCGATCCCGAAGTTGACTTCCTCATGTGCACAGATACCTGTAAGGAAGGGATCGAAGGAGTCCTTATACAAGGAGGAAGTGTGGTCTACTATGAATCCCGAAAATTGAATGAGCACGAAGTCAACTATGTGACCCATGATCTAGAGCTGGTTGCCATAGTCATGCCTTGAAAATGTGGAGGCATTACCTCCTAGGAAGAAAATTTGTACTTATGACAGATCACTGTGGATTGCGATATATGTTTGACCAACCAAAGCTCAATGCTAGACAAGCTAGGTGGATGGCCCTCCTTAGCGAGTTTGATTTCGAAATCAAACACATTAAAGGAAAGGAAAATAGGGTGGTTGATGCCCTTAGCCGAAGTATGAAAACAATTCACCTGGCCGCGGTGAGTACCTGCGAGACAGATGTCAAAGAAAGATTTAGAAATGCACAAGGAACAGATCCATTCTTCTAGACCGTGACCTCGTACCTGCAGCAAGAACCTACATGGATAAAGTATGGAGACTACCAGATGATGGAAGAAGGTATGCTCACTTACCGAAGCAGACTGTATATTCCAGATTGTGATGACTTGAAGAGGTTCATTATGGATGAACTACATAAAATACCCTATATTGATCATCCAGGATATCAGAAAATGATCACGGCCACCAGGAAACAATTCTATTGGCCTGGGTTCAAGAAAGACATAGCTGAGTACCTAGCCAAATGCATAGAATTCCAACAAGTAAAAGCAGAACACCGACACCCAGCATGATTATTACAACCTCTACCAATCCCAGAATGGAAATGGGAAACCATCTCCATGGACTTCATCACCGGATTACCAACCTCGACTAAACAAAATGACACCATCATGGTAGTAGTGGATAAATTGAGTAAGTCTGCTCATTTCATCCCCATCAAATCGACTTGCAAGGCAATATATATCACCCAGGTATTCATGAAGGAGATATTCAGACTACATGGCATGCCAAAAGAGATCGTGTCTGACAGAGACACGAAGTTCACTTCCAACTTTTGGAAATCACTAATGGCGGGTTTAGAGACCAAATTGTTGTTTAGCACCACCTATCACCCTCAAACTAATGGACATATGGAAAGAGTGAACCAAATACTAGAAGATATGCTAAGAATACATTTAATGCATCAACCCAAGAAGTGGGAAGACTACCTGCCACTGGTAGAATTCGCCTACAACAACGGCTACCAAGAATCCTTAAAGATGAGTCCCTTCGAAGTCCTCTATGGTAGGTCGTGTAACACTCCAGTCAGCTGGAGTAATCCCGTAAACATGATTTCTTTTGGACCCGACATGTTGAAATAAATGGAACAACAAGTGACTCAGATAAAACAAAACCTGAAGGTTGCTCAGAACCAACAGAAAAGTTATGCCGACCAAAAGAGAACTCCAAGAGAGTTCAAAGTGGGAGACCATGTATATCTCAAAGTTAGGCCCAAGGAAAGTTCCCTGAAAATGGGAGCTTGTGCCAAGTTAGCACCTCAGTATTGTGGACCCTTTGAGGTTCTAGATAGAGTGGGACCTGTAGCCTATAGGCTAGCACTTCCTCCCACAGTAAAAGCACATAATGTTTTCCATGTTTCATTATTGAAGAAATATGTACATGATGCTAACCATATAATTGATTGGTCTGTGATCCAGGTGGAACCGGAGGGAGAATTTCTACTAGAACCTCAATGCATACTGGACAAAAAGGAAACCCCGCTCCGGAACTGAACCATTGCACAGGTCAAGGTGCAGTGGACACATTTTGGCCCAGATGAGGCTACATAGGAAATGGAGGATGCCATGAAACGGGCATATCCAATTTTGTTTACAATTGTACATGCATGTCAAGTTGATAGATAGAACATCGAGGATGGTGTTCCTTTAAGGGGGAGGGAATTGTAACACCCTGTTTCCCCCAGTCTGTAAAAATAACTATACTGGCCAAGTATTGTGGAAAACTTAGAAATGTGAATGTGTGATGTGAATGGACTATGTGAAAAAGGTCGATGAATGTAAATAATATTATGAATATATATATTGCAGGACTACTGAGAGGGGGATGTGCTGAAAAAGAGACCACGATGGCTGAAGAAAGGTGGTGGAAGGCACCTGGAATGGTGGCGTTAACTTCCACCGAAACCAATACCGTATTTGGACTTCACTGGCCCAGAGAACCAAGAGCAGCTCACTGGCCCCAAATTAAATCACTCGCTAGGTTGGTAGGTAAATGGATCCTCATGAGTAATGATGGATGGGGGTGAACCGCCCATCCGTAGAGTCCTCAGACCTGACCATCGCAAGGAAGATCATGCCACACGCAACCTCGTTGAAAAGAGAAAAGGCAGGAAGAGTGTGCGATCAAGGGGAGACGCGAGGGAAAGAGGAAGGGAGATCGGAAGAACTCTGGAAAAACTACAGAGTGAGTGATAGCAGAGAATAAGGAGAGTAACCTTCATTCTCGGTCACTGGTGAACAGAGACTCAGTCTCACAGCATCGTGGTCTCAGCTCGGGGGTGGCTAGTGGTAAATCCATTCGGAGTCGTTGAGCCTACAGTTGGGTTGAAACGATCACCCCTCTCAATAGTTGCATCGCTTGGTGTTTTTCTGATAAGTGTTATACCTTGTATCTTGAAATTTATATGCTGGCATGTATGTTCATAGTCTGTGCAATTATGAATGGTTTCAGTATAAGACTGTTTGCATGGTGTTTTGATCAGAAATGATGGTTGCATGTTTTTATTGGAAGGATCACGTATGGCTTATGTTTATATATGTATATATATGATGAACTAATACAGATTTTCAAGTATTCTCTCGAGATATTTGTTCCTGTGTTTGTCCTACCTGATGCCTTGGATAGATTTCCTCACGAAGGCACCCTTTCGAGACCACTCCCTTACCTTCGAGAAGACCTTCGAGTCTGGTCTTCAAAACCTGGTGTAAATTACATGAGGACCCGAAGGAGGATGCTATGGTTTAAGTCTTAAAATCTTGCACGAGGGAGAATGGTCCTTGTGGACCTCAACATTTCGTCATTTTGGTACCCGGGACACCTAGGGGTAAAATCCCTTGAACTCACAAGTCCCGAAATCCCGACTTGTGATATCTCGAAAGATAGAGTGTGGAAAAGTTATCATATTTCGGTATTTCAGCACCCGGGGTACCTAAGTGTGGGCCCCACGTGTTCGCCAGTCTTGAAACCCCCAACTCGTGAAATCTCGAAATAGTGAAGCGTGTTAGAGCTTGGTTCTTTCAGAGTTTCAGCTCCCGAGAAACCTAGGTGCGAGACCTCTTGTCATCGCACATTGAAAAATCCCGAAGTATGAAAACCCGAAAAGGTCTAGCATGGGTAAGCCTTGGTGTTTCAGTGTTTCCGCAACTGGGAAACCCAAGGGTCAGTCTTCTTGTACACGTCAGTCCCAAAATCCCGATGGGTGAAGTCTCGAAAGAACAATACGTGGATAGGTTACGAGACTTCATCATTCGGAAATCGGAATGCTCAAGGGCATATTCCCTTGTACTCGCATCTCTTGAATTCCTGACTTACGAAGTCCTGAAATGACTTAACACAGACGGTATTTGGTGTGTCGGTGTTTCGACACCCGGGATACCTGACGGTAAGTTTGCTTATGCTCACCAGTCCCGAAAACCCAATCTGCGAATTCCCAGATTGGACTGAGTGACACATATATACAACTATACGTATGTTAAGGTTTCAGAGTTTCGACTCCCGGGAAACCTAAGTGCGAGACCTCCTGTCGTCGCATATCCCGAATTCCCCATGGCAGAAATCCTGAAACATGGAAGTATGTTTAGAGTTAGTAATTTGGAATTCGGCTCCCAGAAGACCTCGATGTGAGACCTTCTGTCATCACATCCCCCAAACTCCCAACTTGCGAAATCCCAATAGGCGAAGTCCCGAAATGGATTCGCACACATGGTTTTGGTGTTTCGGCTTTCCGGTGCCCGAGACTCTCAGGGGTAATTTGCTAGCCGCGAAATTCCGATGGATGAAATCCTGAAGTGGAAAAGGGAATACCTGTATCGTGAAAGTCGATGAGTACCCTATGGTAAGGCCTGTGGCCATAACCATCGATCAGATGAGTGCAGATAAGGGATGACAGGATCTGTATCAGGTCCCGTAGGGACTCGAAGAAATTCTATTCCTCGGAGAAAAGAAGAAAAGGCCGAAAAATTTGGAATTTCGTAGTGGGTGTGTTACATAAATCAATATCTCTCTTTGGGGGTAGTCCTGGTACCTCCTTGAACACATCTTAAAATTCTTCCAAGACTGCATAATCTTCCAAATTTGGCACCTTATCTTTAGGTGTCTCTTCCATATGTGTTGCAAATATTTGACACCCTTTTCTGTAACATTTCTTCAGCTGCAATGCTGAAATTTCTCGGATGGTTACTGCCCTTGGAATTCCCTGCACCTTCCTTAGGGTCCCTTCCTCATCCAAGAAAGTAAAGGCCTTGTTATGGAAGTCTAGGATGGCATGATGTTGGTCCAACCAATCCATCCCAATTAGACAGTCATAGGAACATAAAGGAAAGATGTTCAAATCTGCCCTGGTGTTCAGTCCATTCATGTCCATAAGACATGACTTAACCATCTCATTAACTTTTATTTTGGCTCTTGTAGCTAGCTGCACCAACCAAGATTTCCCATGCTTTCTTCTTGGCAATTGAAAACTTTCCACCATCTTAGGATCTATATAACTATGACTAGCTCCTGAATCAATTAAAATAACAATGGTTTGCTTATTGATCATACCTTCCACTTCAATCATATGTGATTGATACTCTGCTTGCTTGTTGTCTAGGGCTGCATAGATCCTTGACACATTTCTACCCATGCCCTCCATTGTTTTAGCTTGTTGTACATTGTGAACAGTTCTCACTTTTTCACCTCTGTGAGGACAATCTCTGTACAAATGATCTCCTTTACAACCCCAAAATTGCATAGATGTCTTCCTTGGCCTTGGACCTCATGCTTCAATCGTTTTGGGCTCTCTAGGACTTTGTTGTCCCCGTGTATTATTTTTGAAGAATGGTGGCTTAGATCCCTTCTTCCTCTGATCCACCTTGAATTTATTTTTGTCTTCCCAATCTTTTTGGAAACTTGGCCTTGATTTTTTTTATCATAAAGGCATTTAGCTCGCCTTATGGTCTCCTCCAATGTCTTTGGATCATCATATTGTATTTTTTCACTGATGAATGATGGCAGTCCACTCAAATACCTCTGAATCTTAACTGTCTCATCCTTGATGAAAGAGACATACTTCAACAGTTCTAGAAACCTTCTCTCATATTCACCTATTGTCATACTCCCAATCTTGAGTTCAAAGAACTCTTTCATTTTCTTGTCATAGTATCTTTTAGTCAAGTATTTCTTCTCAAAATACTTCTTAAATTCCCTCCAAGTAACATTTTTCTCTTTAATGTGTTGCACATGCACAAGATGATCCCACCACATGGATGCCTTTCCCTTGAGTTGATAGATAGCAATTCTACCTTCTGCATGAGAAGAATAATTATGCAATTGAAAATACTTTCTCGTGCCCAACAACCATGTCTCTGCATCTTCATCCTTCTTGTGCTCACCATCAAATGTAGGAGGTTTGATTTTGTTCATTTCTCCTCGTAGCTCATCCACCCTAGACCTCTTGTTCTTCCTGATAGGGGATGGACTTGAGTTTTTATGTGATCTATTATTGGAATGCCTCGGGGATTGGTGGTGATGTCTTCTAACACTTCTTTCTCTTCTTTTCTCATCAAAAGACTTGTGACTTCCTAATTTGCTTGAGCCACTCTCCTTGTCCAATTTATTTTATATTATGTTCAAGCTTTCCAATAACTTCATTTTGAAGTCATATTGTTTCTCCTTGGCTCTCATAAGCCTTTCATTATCAACTTTATGGCTTTGGACATCCTTCTGCAAATTTTTAATGGTCTCTACCATATTCATGTTTTCATTCCTTTCATCTCCATGTCCATTGGAGTTTGTTCCTGTAATGCCCAAATGGACATCCATCCCTCTAACCTCATTGTATTGACTGTAAGTCCCCTGTGCCTCTTCCATTCCTATGGAATCTTTGTTTATCTTGATCTGATCTAGTTGTTTTTAACTCTGGAAAATGTGCAGCCAACAAAACTTTGTCAGGCTAACTGTTTTATCAATTTCATGAAAATATGAACCATTCTGGTTCCATAATATATATCATAATTATTTCTTCTGATTTCCTATAGAATTGAATTCCCTGATCAATTTTTTGGGTGGATAATTAGATTCCACTTTCCAATACCTTTCCAACGCATGCTCCCATGCTCAATTATGAGTCTTGCGCAGAGAAAGTTATGGTTATTTGAAAATTGCCCATTAATTTTTCTGTTCATTTTTCAACTTGGCGCAACTCTGTGCTGTAAATATGCATTTTTTCACCTACTCCTTTGGAATTTTCATAGGAGATCAATTGGGTTTCCTCATATATACTTTATGGACACTCTGTCCAAGTTTCACCTCTTTCTGGGTTCTAGGTTGCTAATTACAGTCGGTTGACGTTCTAGGCCAAAATACCATATTATAGTTGATATGCTACAGGTACTTTATTTTCCATATTAACACTTTTAACATGCCCAAAAATTTAATTTATCTCTTGGAATGTATTCTATGGTTCAATATATTTCCATTGACTACTCATGTACCTCAATCAAATTCCAGAGCAGAAAGTTATGGCTCTTTGAAGTTAGTTGGGTCTTAAAACTTACCGTTCATTGTTTAAGCTATAACTTTCTCATAAAAGCTTTGTTTGACGAACAATTTGCACCATTAGAAAGATATATCTGAGCTCTTTCATTTGAGATGTAGAGATAGAGTGTACCTGTGGTACACCTCTATCTTGTGGTTTTTGAATTGATAGAAACTCTCTTAAGGGCCTCAAAAACGTGTTGCAAAAGGATGACGTTTAAATGATATAAAACGTCACAGAAAATAATTGGTTTTCTATTGTTGTTCACCATCAAAACGACTTCACGCACATAAATTTCGACCTGTACACCCACAGTTACCATGTACAACAACATCACAAGGTAAATCGTTCTTCTCTCACTTTAAAACCATTGTGTATCACTTCTTTGTCATGTCAATAACTTGCACGCACTACTTTTATGCCGCATGCCAATATCCACCATGCGCAGTTTTGGTTCTTGCACTATTACCTGTTGCACGCAGTTTTTGTATCGCGCGTTGATATTCCACATGCATTATACTCTAGGCATTTCACCATGCTAGATTTTAGTGCGTCTCCACCGCGCACCAAAATTTTGCACGCACCGCTAACTGAATTGTCGCACAACAACATATACCCACATTGTGCAGGCACTAACCAAACTCCTCTATGCTCTGCCAACACTGCGCACACCATGTGCATCGTTATTATGAATGTGCACACCGCACACACTTCTTATGCGTATGCACACTGCGCAATGCTAAATTTAGCATGCGCACCCGCATACCAACATTTTTCCGCGTGGTGCCCAAAATTTAGTGCGCACACTTGCACACCAACATTTTTCCACGCGACACCCAAAATTTAGTGCGCACACATGCACACCAACATTTTTCCACGCAGTGTCAATTTTTTACATATCACAAGTTGTTCACTGTGCATCATGCATTTTTAATGCGTCGACCTGTGCACATTCCTTTTTATACGCATCAATTCCTGGTGAATTCCACTGTAGAAATTGGGGCTTTTTCCCTAACTTTTTCCTCAATTTACCATCGACATTCTGCAACCATTAATTTTTTTTCAATTTTACCCTGATAACACCAATTCAACCTCTGCAACAACAAATCGTTGTGGGTTGACATTTCTGGAACAAATTTATCCAAAATCAATTCGCGAATTGAGAATTTTAACCACTAAACTCGCTCCATCTGTCATGGCTTCACTGTAACTTCAAATTTGACCCATTCTAGATCCAAATTTGCTAGAACAGATATTAAATTGGGAATATCTCACCACTTGGCCGAATTTCTCAATTTTCCCCAAATTTAACAATAGAAATTGGGGCTTTTCCCAATTCTACATCGTTGCTTCTAAATTTTACTGTGGACACTCTACAAACTGAAATTTGGCCACTTCAAAATAAATCCTCTGTGGAATTTCTCTTCAACTCAACTTGTTCGGCCCATCCAAGCTCAGCGTTGAAAACTAATGCTCTAGTACCAATTTGTAATGTCGTTGGGCATCCATGTAGAGCCACGCTACTCCAGAGAACTCTTACGTTCTCTCTGCGAAACATACTGTAACATACCCAGTATCCAACTGAGCTATGCCACATAAATTTTTTGAACTGCATGCAATTAAAATATACACACACAAAACTCTTGTGGAAGCATTATATATAAAACGCAAACATACAAATACATCTGTAAATACACGGATTCACACTGAAATAACAATAAACATATACATGCATCATATACAGGAAATACCCATAAAAATAAACACAGTTATAACCACACATATGATAACCCATAAAAATAAGCACGTAAATAACAATGCAGCATGTAAATTTATCACACAATTGGAACTTATCTTGGTAAGAATGCCACCAACTACATGCCGACCTTCCACGAACCTTGTAATATCCATCGACCGAACCCAATTGTAAATGTAATATAAATATACTTAAGCTGGTGAGTTTTTTTGACCTCATTTGATAATGCACATCATGTGGCATAGTGCGCGCATGAACTGCGCAGTAAAATGATGTAATATGCACATCGCAATATACCGCGCGCAGTAACTAAAGTGCGCGCAACCTTGAGGACAGCGGATACCGCGCACAGTAACTAAAGTGCATGCAATGTATATGATATGCATTATAGGCTGGTGAGCTAGTATTATAAGCCGAAATGCTTATGTTTTGGTATTAGGCCGGAACGCCTAGATGTCAAGGGCCAATGCACCTACTTTGTACATGACTCATGATTAATATAAAATACATCACTGCGCGTAGACCGACCATGATAAAAGAGATGGGGGACTAAACTTCACCAGTTAGGGAAAGGGAGGGCCAAAAGTCAAGGGAATATTATATTAATATTTACTAAAACATAAAGTATGGATAATTATTTTATCCTAAGTCCTAAAGTTGGGGACAAGTCAACAAAAGTAACTTTCGATATGACAAGTGTCAATTTGGGGACATGCATTCATATCATGGGGGAACTTAGCTCATTGGGATATTTCTCACGGATACCTTACCAACAGCGGGACGACCATCATTCTCACAATGAATTTTCACAAAGAGTTCACAGTGATTCCTGTACACACTTAGTTATCCAATCAATGATTCCATGACCATTTCACTCATACATTCTGTTACCCTTGAGACAACCATTTCACCATTCTGAAGCATGTTTCCACACCGTTTTTGGTTGGTGTACATGGTTAGCTTGGAGCGGGATTGAAGAAGTGGGTTGTCAGGCCCGTGAGTAGTTATCTGAGCGAGAGAATTGTTGGGGATTGATTCCCAAAGGTGCTAAACTGTAGCTACAACGCTCTGAGACTTCCGGTCCAGTCTATTGTTGAAGCCCTGGAAGGGAAGTGGGGCAGCCGTGGGACTGTTGAGCAGAGAAGGGGCACACTTCCTTGGGTGGGACAGGCATGTGGGGAATGAGAGGTTGTAGGTTGTTAGTTGAGTGAGCACCTAAGACAGAGTCTTTCCTATTGTCCATGAGCCTTAGCCTGGATAAGAACCCTTTACCCTAGGTGGAGTTCAGTTCCAGCTCGGGGGTGACTCACTGTTGAGAGTGATGAATAGTGTAGCCTATGGCTGGGAGGTTTGTGGATGATCTGTAAGCAGTTGGTGATAGTCTTTCTAAGATAAGTGCCAATTGTATGATAAATTGATATGTTGTTTTGTTATTTACATGCCTATGTTACGATTTTATCATATATGTGATTATGATTGCTTGTGTGCTTATGGGTAATTTTCTGTAAATGATGCATATATGTAATTATTGTTATTTCAATATAAAAGTCGTATGTTACATAAAGTAATTGTTTGTTTATGTTTAGATGTAAAGCTTCCGCGAGCGTGATGTATGTATATGTTTTAGTTGCATGCAGTTTAAAGAGTAAATTTATGTGGCATTGCTTAGTTGACTACTGGGTATGCTACTATATATTACGTAGTATGGGAACGAAAGTGTTCCCTAGAGAAGCATGGCCTGGCCTGATGGTTGGGAATGTTACCAAATGGTATCAGAGCATGATTGGTTTCTCTGGAGTGGCATACCCCAGCCTGGGGTTGGCCGAAGGGATCATTACAGTATGGTATCAGAGCTTCAGTTCAACACTGAGCTTGGATGGGCCAGAGGGGTGCAATTGAAGTGAATATTCACAGAAAAGTAACTTCGAAGTGACCATAATTGGATTCACAGAGTGTCCTTGGAAACGTTTGGCGTACTAGCGTGCATGGTAAATTTGGCACCACGCGGGAAAATGTTGGCGTGCCAGTGTGCACAGTAAATTGTGGCACTGCACGGAAGATTATTATGTGTAGATGCACGCGTTGAAATTATCCTTGTGCGATAAGCACACACATAGTAAGGTGCACATGGGGTGTGCAAGTATTGCTTAACGTAGAGGAGTTTTGTCAGTACGCGCATAAGTATGAGTATAAGTTGTTTCACGACGGTGTATTCAGTAGTGTGCGCGGATATTTGAGCACTATGGAATATGTTAAACTTGACATGGTGCATGCATAGGACGAAAATGCATGTGGAATATCGATGCATGGTATCGAAACTATGCGCAGTGGGTATTGGTGCACAACACCAGAGTAGTGTGTGTAAGTAGTCAGTACGACGAAGAAGAAATGCACAGTAGATTTAGGTGCGTGGAGAAGCGTTTTACCTTGTAATATTGCTATGCATGATAAATATAAATGAGCAGGTCAAGTTAATGTGTGTGAAGTCTCTTGGAAGGCGATGAGACTGAGTTTAAATTGCATAATAATAAAATAAAAAGAAACACATAACCGCATCGAAGCATTAATTAAAAATAATTTTGAGTTTTAATTTCCTCTGATTTAGACAGATGAAAATAAAATATAAGATTACAAGAAAAACTTATTATAAAAGAAAACAAGAGTCATAACATCACCAGATAGAAATTGTAATAAAACAGTCTAAAATCTATTTATGTATTTATATAATCATATAAATCACAAAATTACAAAAGGGTGATGACAGCAGTTAGCCTGTTGTAAAAAGGGTCGTTTGAAGAACAGACCTATCATCTCTTGTACTCTTTACCTCTGCTATCGGCTGTTCAAAATTCACTGAGACATGCTTATCTTAGTTGAAGACTTACTTCAAATTAGAGATCTTTGCCTTTAAAGAAGAGTCTAACCAGACCGGTTGATTCTCTCCAACACTTTCAGTCGCTTAAGCTGTAGATTCCTCCTTCTTATGCCGCTTACTCCTTTTCTTCTTAGCGGCTGGCTTGTTGATGATTAAATATTTTATAGTGGGATTCAACCTGACTTCCAATCGCGAGTCTATAACCGGCTCTGTGTGGAACTTAGTTGCTAGAATGTGCACAAGGACCCTTTCCTCCTTATTCGCAGGAAATCCTAGAATGTTGCTCGAATAACCAGTCTCACTCGACTTAGCTTTGTCCATGTATCTCAGGTTGGGGATATCGAAATGTGTCTTTATAGAGAGCAGGAAGTCGAGCAGTTTGGAGATTACTTTTATTATGGATACGCAGATATCTTCATACTTGGGGAGTGGTAAATATAGAACTCCATTTATGAAGCGCAGATAGATTACGTACAAGAGCGTTGGGTTTCCATGCTCATCCAATCCATTTCGAATGATTATCTTTTGAGTTCATTACATGGCGACGTTTAGTTGACATCACATGGCTATGAAGTACCGAAAAAATGAAGCAGGGTGATCTGACTAGCCGTTGCTCGCTCCACGAGTGGTGGATTTGACATGTTGAGACACGTGATACCGCACCTTGGCGAAAGTGGTTTCGAAAAACCACCTTCTTTCACAAGTGTATCTCGGAAGGAGCTGTGTGTCTATGTTCTCGATACTTGGGTATTATCTAGAATTGTCGTGGTGATAACACCAGGAAACCAGGAGTGATAATGCTAATGTGAATGTTGAATCGAAATGGTGCATATTCTCATGAATTGTTGAATTGTTAGCCTGGTTAGTTTCGATGGATGTAAGTTTTGCAGAATTAACAACAACTTGGTCAGGTCAGACCAGTGCAAATTCCATAGGAATGGAAGAGGAACAAGGGAATTATAGTCATCCAGAGAAGCAGAGGGATGGATTTCCATTTGGGCATGGAAGGAAAAAAATCCAATGGACATGGAGAAGAAAGGAATGTAGACATGAATATGGTTGAGACCATTAAGAATTTGCAGAAGGATGTCCAAAGCCATAAATCTAATAATGAAAGGATTATGATAGCCAAAGAGCAGCATGATGACTTCAACATGAAGCTATTGGAAGGTTTGAACATAATAGAGAAGAAATTGGTTAAGGAGAGTGACTCAAGTAAATCTGAGAGTTACAAATCTTCAGAGGAGAAAGGAAAAGTAAAAAGTGCTAGTATACATCACCATCATCCCCAAAGGCATTCCCATAAGAGAGAAGGCAACAACTCAAGTCTATCCCCTATCATAAGGTATAAGATATCTGGGTTGGATGAGCTGCGAGGAGAAATGAAAAAAATCAAACCTCCTACATTTGATGGTGAGCACAAGAAGGATGAAGATGCTAAAACATCGTTGCTAGGCATGAGGAAGTATTTTCAATTGCATAATTATTCTTCTCATGCTGAAGGTAGAATCACTATCTATCAACTCAAAGAAAAGGCCTCCATGTGGTGGGATCAACTTGTGCAGGTACAACACATTGTAGAGAAAAGTGTTACTTGGAGGGAATTCAAGAAGTATTTTGAGAAGTACTTGACTAAGAGATACTATGACAAGAAAATGAAAGAGTTCTTTGAACTCAATCTTGGAAGTACAACCATAGATGAATATGAGAGAAGGTTTCTGGAACTGTTGAAGTATGTATCTTTCATTAAGGATGAGACAGTCAAGATTCAAAGGTATTTAAGTGGATTTCCATCGTTCATCGGTGACAAAATATAGTATGATGATCCCAAGACATTAGACGAGACCATAAGGAGAGATAAATGCTTATATGACCAGCTGAAAGCAAGGCCAACTTTCTAAAAGGCTTGGGAAGACAATAAGAAATTCAAGATGAATCAGAGGAAGAAGGGAGCTAAGCCACCATTCTTCAGAAATAATCCACAATGGCAGAAAACGCATAAGGAAACCAGAGTGATTGACAGAGGGAGTCAAGGGCCAAGACAACCACCTATGCAATGTTGGGGTTGTAAAGGATACCATAGGTTCAGAGATTGTCCTCATAGAGGTGAAAAAGGTAGGGTTGTTCACAATGTACAACGAGCTGAGACAGTAGAGGACATGTGCAGATATGTGCCAAGGATTTATGCAGCCTTGGAAAACAAGAAAGTAGAGTATCAGTCCCACATGATTGAAGTGGAAGGTATGATCAACAACCAAACCCTTGCTATTTTAATTGATTCAGGAGCTAGTCATAGTTATATAGACCCTAATATGGTGGAAAGTTTGCAATTGCCAAGAAGAAAGAATGGGAAATCCTGGTTGGTGCAACTGGTTACAAAAGCCAAAAGAAAAGTTAATGAGATGGTTAAGTCATGCCTCATAGACATGAAGGGACTGAATACCACGGTAGATTTGAACATCTTACCTTTAGGTTCCTATGACTGTTTAATTGGGATGGATTGGTTGGACCCACATCATGCTCTATTGGATTGTCATAACAAATAATTCACTTGCTTGGATGAAGAAGGGAACCAAAGGAAAGTGCAGGGAACTTCCAGGGCAGTAACATCATTTGAGCATGGTGTTGCAAGTATTAAGGGAACATCAGTTGTATGCCAAATTGAGCAAGTGCTCATTTTATCAGAAACAAATTCATTATTTGGGGCATATCATCTCAAAATATGGGATAACAGTGGACCCTGAGAAGATAGAATCCATTAGAGAATAGTCAGCACCAAAGAATGTGACAGAGGTCAGATCATTTATGGGCCTTGCAGGTTACTACAAGAGATTCATTAGAGGATTCTCAAAGATAGCACACCCAATCACTTCCTTGCAAAGAAAGGGTATGAAGTTTCAGTGGACATCGAACTGTGAAAGGATTTTCCAACATTTTAAACAATTATTGACAAGTTCTCCAATACTAAGGATTGCAAACCCAAATGAAGATTTCATTGTATGCACAGATGCATGTAATGAAGGACTTGGTGGATTCCTCAGTCAAAATGGATTCGTGATATGTTATGAATCAAGGAAGTTGAAAGAGCATGAAAGAAACTATGCCACTCATGATTTGGAGTTGACAACCATAGTACATGCCCTGAGGAAATGGAGACACTACCTCATGTGAAAGAGGTTTGAGCTAAGAACAGAACACAATGGTCTGCAATATTTATTTGATCAGCCAAATCTAAATTCTAGGCAAAGCAGATGGTTAGAATTTTTAAGCGAATATAACTTTGATATAAAGCATATCAAAGAGAAAGAAAATAAAGTGGTTGATGCACTCGGCAGGAGGGTGCATGAACTATGTGCTACAGCCATCAACATGTATCAGACTGATGTTAAAAGAAAATTTCTGGAGGCTGCAAATACAGATCTGCAGTACAGAGAATTGGTAGCAATGCTACAATAGGGTAAGATACTTTGGAAGATGGATATTTATAATTTGGGAATAGATGGAATATTGCTGCACAAGAATAGAATTTTCGTACCAAATGTCCAGGACTTGAAACGTATAATTTTGCATGAGATGCATAATGTTCCTTATGCAGGGCACCCTGGATATCATAAAACCATAGCAACGGTCAAGAGCTAATACTTTTGACCAAGTATGAAGAGAGAAATAGCAGAATACATCGCAAGATGTATGGAATGCTAGAAATTTAAAGGAAAACATAGGCACCCAGCAAGATTGTTGAAACCTTTGCCCATTCCTGAATGGAAGTGGTAAGTGGTGACAATGGATTTTATTATGGGATTGCCTAGAAAAAGAAAGTTGCATGATTTGATTATGGTGGTGGTGGACAAGCTTACAAAAGCTGCCCATTTTATTCCTCTAAAAACTACTCACAAGGCAGCAGATGTCATTGATATTTTCATGAAGGAAGTGGCACGATTGCACGGAATTCCTAAAACTATTGTGTTTGACAGAGACCCGAAATTCACCTCAAATTTTTGGAAAGGATTGTTTAAAGGATTCAGAACGAATCTGAACTTTAGTACAACTTACCATCCTAAGTCTGACGGACATATAGAGAGGGTGAATAGAGTGATAGAAGATATGTTGAGAATGTATGTGATGGATAAACCATCCAAATGGGAATACTACCTACATTTAGTAGAATTCGTTTACAACAATGGGTATCATACATCATTGAAGATGAGCCCATTTGAAGCACTTTATGGCAAAAGGTGCAATACTCTAATAAGTTGGGATAACCCAGCTGATAGAATAGTAGTCGGGCCAGAATTGCTCAAGGAGAAGGAGGACCAAATGTTAAAAATTAAGCAGAATTTGAAAGTTGCCCAAGACAGACAGAAAATTTATGTTGTTGAAAATAGAATCCACAGAGAATTCAAAGTGGGTGATCATGTTTTCCTAAAAGTGAAAGCTAACAGGAGTTCCCTAAAGCTGGGAAGCTGCGCCAAGTTAGCAGCCAGATTTTGTGGACCATTTGAAATCCTAGAGAGGATTGGTCCAGTTGCTTATATGATTGCATTGCCTGCATCTATGTATGTTCATAATGTCTTCCATGTATCATTTCTAAAGAAATATATACCCGATGTTAATCATGTTATTGATTGGAATGTGATTCAGGTGGAGCAAGAAGGCTCTTTTCAAGTGCATTCGGTGCGCATTTTGGACTGAAAAGTCAAACATCTTTGGAACCGAGCCATAGGGATTGTAAAGGTTTAATGGACTTGGTACGGTCTTGAGGATTCTACTTGGGAGAATGAAGATGAAATGCGGACAAAATACCCAGATCTTTTTGAATATTTTTGAAAAATCTGATATATATGGGTGTATGATGCACTGAGGACAGTGCATAAATAAGGGGAGGGGATTTTAATATCCCTCGACTGAACCTAATTGTAAATGAAATATAAATATACTTGAGTTGGTGAGTTGTTTTGACCTCATTTGATAATGCACATCATGTGGCATAGTGTGTGCATGAACTGCGTAGTAAAATGATGTAATATGCACATCGCAAGATACCGTGCGCAGTAACTAAAGTACGCTCAACCTTGAGGACAGCAGATACCACGCGCAGTAACTAAAGTGCACACAATATTAAGGTCAGGGAACCTTTATGTATATGATATGCATTATAGGCTGGTGAGCCAATATTATAAGCCAAAATGCTTATGTTTTGGTATTAGGCCAGAACGCCTAGATGTCAAGGGCCAATGCGCCTACTTTGTACATGACTCATGATTAATATAAAATACATCACTGCGCCCAGACCGACCACGATAAATGATATGGGGGACTGAACTTCACCAGTTAGGGAAAGGGAGGGCCAAAAGTCAAGGGAATATTATATTAATATTTCCTAAAACATAAAGTATGGATAATTATTTTATCCTAAGTTCTAAAGTTGGGGACAAGTGGACAAAAGTAACTTTTGATATGACAAGTGTCAAGTTGGGGACATGCATTCATATCATGGGGGAACTTATCTCATTAGGAGATTTCTCACTGATACCTTACCAACAGTAGGAGGACCATCATTCTCACGATGGAATTTCACGAAGAGTTCACAATGATTCATGTACACACTCAGTTATCCAGTCAATGATTCCATGACCATTTCACTCATACATTCTGTTACCCTTGAGACAACCATTTCACCATTCTGAAGCCTGTTTCCACACCATTTTTGGTTGGTGTACCTGGTTAGCTTGGAGCGGGATTGAGGAGCGGGTTGTCAATCCCGTGAGAAGTTCTCTGAGTGAGAGAATTGTTGGGGATTGATTCTCGAAGGTGATAAACTGTAGCTACAACACTCTGAGACTTCTGGTCCAGCCTTTTGTTGAAGCCCTGGAAGGGAAGTGGGGCAGCCGAGGGACTGTTGAGCAGAGAAGGGGCACACTTCCTTGGGTGGGACAAGCATGTGGGGAATGAGAGGCCGTAGGCTGTTAGTTGAGTGAGCACCTGAGAGTCTTTTCTGTTGTCCATGAGCCTTAGCCTGGATAGGAACCCTTTACCCTAGGTGGAGTTCAGTTCCAGATCGGGGGTGACTAAATGTTGAGAGTGATGAACGGTGTAGTGTATGGCTGGGAGGTTCGTGGATGGTCTGTAAGCAGTTGGTGATAGTCTTTCTAAGATAAGTACCAATTGTATGAAAAATTGATATGTTGTTTTGTTATTTACATGCCTATGTTACGATTTTATCATATATGTGATTATGATTGCTTGTGTGCTTATGGGTAATTTCCTACAAATGATGCATATCTGTAATTACTGTTATTTCAATATAAAAGTCGTATGTTACAAAAAGTAATTGTTTGTTTATGTTTAGATGTAAATCTTTCGTGAGCATGTTGTATGTATATGTTTTAGTTGCATGCAGTTTAAAGAGTAAATTTATGTGTCATTGCTTAGTTGACTACTAGGTATGCTACTGTATCTTCTGCAGTATGGGAATGAAAGTGTTCCCTAGAGCAGCATGGCCCAGCCTGATGGTTGTGAATGTTACTGACTGGTGTCAGAGCATCACTGGTTTCTCTAGAGTGGTGTACCCCAGCCTGGGGTTGGACGGGGGGATCGTTACAGTATGGTATCAGAGCTTCAGTTCAACACTGAGCTTGGAATATTCACAGAGAAGTAACTTCAAAGTGACTAGAATTGGAGTGACGGAGTGTCCTTGGAAAAGGTTGGCGTACTGGCGCATGTGGTAAATTTGGCACCGCGCAGGAAAACGTTGGCATGCCAGTGTGCACAGTAAATTGTGGTGTCGCGTGGAATATTATTATGTGTAGATGCACGTGCTAAAATTAGCCTTGTGCGGTAAGCACACACATAGTAAGGTGCACACGGGGTGCATAAGTATTTCTTAACACAAAGGAGTTTTGTTAGTACGCGCATAAGTATGAGTATAAGTTGTTTCGCGACAGTGTATTCAGTAGTGTGCGCAGATATTTGAGCGCTATGGAATATGTTAAACTCTACATGGTGCATGCATAGGACGAAAATGCATGTGGAATATCGGTGCGTGGTATCGAAACTATGCGCAGTGGGTATTGGCGGACAACACCAGAGTAGTGCGCATAAGTAGTCGGTACGACGAAGAAGAAATGCACAGTAGATTTAGATGCACGGAGAAGCATTTTACCTTGTAATATTTCTATGCACGATAAATATAAATGAACAAGTCAAGTTAATGCGCATGAAGTCACTTGGAAGGCGATGAGTTTGAGTTTAAATTGCATAATAATAAAATAAAAAGAAACACATAACCGCATCGAAGCATTAATTAAAAAGAATTCCAAGTTTTAATTACCTCTGATTTAGACAAATAAAAATAAAATATAAGATTACAAGAAAAACTTATTATAAAAGAAAACAAGAGTCATAACATCACCAGATAGAAATTGTAATAAAACAGTCTAAAATCCGTTTATGTATTTATATAATCATATTAATCACAAAATTACAAAAGGGTGATGACAGTAATTAGCCTGTTGTAAAAAGGGTCGTTTGAAGAACATGCCTATCAGTTCTTGTACTCTTTACCTCCATTACCGTCTTTTCAAAATTTGTTGAGACATGCTTATCTTAGTTGAAGACTTACTTATGCTTAGCGATCTCAGCCTTTAAATAAGAGTCTAACAAGACCGGTTGATTATCTCCAACACTTTCGGCCTCTTCAGCCATAGATTCCTCCTTCTTATGCCACTTACTCCTTTTCTTCTTAGCGGTTGTCTTGTTGATGACTAAATCCTTTATAGTGGGATTCAGCCTGACTTCCAATCGCGAGTCTATAACCAGATCTGTGTGGAACTTAGTTGCTAGAATGTGCACAAGGACCCTTTCCTCCTTATTCGTAGGAAAGCCTAGCATGTTGCTCGAATAACCAGTCTCACTCAAGTTAGCCTTGTCCATGTATCTCATGTTGGGGATATCGAAATGTGTCTTTACAAAGAACAGGAAGTCGAGAAGTTTGGAGATTACTTCGATTATGGATATGCAAATATATTCATACTTGGGGAGTGGTAATTATAGAACTCCATTTATGAAGCGCAGGCAGATTACATACAAGAGCATTGGGTTGCCATGCTCGGACAATCCATTTCAAATGATTATCTTTTGAGTTCGTTACATGGCAGTGTTCAGCTGACGTCACATGGCTGCGAAGTACCGAACGAACGAAGTGGGGTGATCTGACTAGCCGTCAGCTACTCCACGAGTGGTGGATTTGACATGTTGAGACATGTGATACCGCGTCTCGGCGAAAGTGGTTTCGACAAACCACCTTCTTGCACAAGTGTATCTAGGAAGGCACTGCGCGTCTATGTTCTCGAGACTTGGGTCTTAACTAGAATTGTTGTGGTGATAACACCAGGAAACCGAGAGTGATACTATTGATGTGTATGTTGAATCGCAATGGTGCATATTCTCATGAATTGTTGAATTGTTAGCCTGATTAGTTTTGATGGCTACATGTTTTGCAGAATTAACAACAACTTGGTCAGGTCAGACTAGTGCAGAGTCCATAGGAATGGAAGAGGCACAAGGGAATTGCATTCATCTAGAGAAGATCAGAGGGATGGATGTCCATTTGGGCATGGGAGGAACGAACTCCAGCGGACATGGAGAAGAAAGGAATGTATATATGAATATGGTTGAGACCATTAAGAATTTGCAGAAGGATGTCCAAAGCCATAAAGCTGATAATGAAAGGCTTATGAAATCCAAAGAGAAGCAGGATGACTTCAACATGAAGCCATTGGAAGGTTTGAATAGAATAGAGAAGAAATTGGTTAAGGAGAGTGACTCAAGTAAATTTGAGAGTCACAAATCTTTAGAGGAGAAAGGAAAAGTAAAAAGTGCTAGTAGACATCACCATCATCCCCAAAGGCATTCCCATAAGAGAGAAGGCAACAAATCAAGTCTATCCCTTGTCAGAAGGTATAAGATATCTGGGGTGGATGAGTTGCGAGGATAAATTAACAAAATCTAACCTCCTACATTTGATGGTGAGCACAAGAAGGATGAAGATGCTAAAACATTGTTTCTAGGCATGAGGAAGTATTTTCAATTGCATAATTATTCTTCTCATGTTGAAGGTAGAATTGCTATCTATCAACTCAAAGGAAAGGCATCCATGTGGTGGGATCAACTTGTGCAGGTACAACACATTGTAGAGAAAAGCGTTACTTGGAGGGAATTCAAGAAGTATTTTGAGAAGAAGTACTTGACTAAGAGATACTATGACAAGAAAATGAAAGAGTTATTTGAACTCAAGCTTGGAAGTACGACCATAGATGAATATGAGAGAAGGTTTCTGGAACTACTGAAGTATGTATCTTTCATTAAGGATGAGACAGTCAAGATTCAAAGGTATTTAAGTGGATTTCCATTGTTCATCAGTGACACAATACAGTATGATGATCCCAAGACATTAGAAGAGACCATAAGGAGAGATAAATGCTTATATGACCAGCTGAAAGAAAGGCCAACTTTCCAAAAGGCTTGGGAAGACAATAAGAAATTCAAAATGGATTAGAGGAAGAATGGATCTGAGCCACCATTCTTTATAAATAATCCACAATGGTAACAAACGCATAAGGAAACCAGAGTGATTGACACAGGGAGGCAAGGGCCAAGATAGCCACCTATGCAATGTTGGGGTTGTAAAGGAGACCATAGGTTCAAAGATTGTCCTCATAGAGGTGAAAAAGGTAAGGTTTTTCACAATGTACAATGAGCTGAGAGAGTAGAGGACATGTGCAGATATGTGCCAAGGATTTATGCAACCCTGGACAACAAGCAAGTAGAGTATCAGTCCCACATGGTTGAAGTGGAAGGTATGATCAACAACCAAACCCTTGCTATTTTAATTGATTAAGGATCTAGTCATAGTTATATAGACCCTAAGATGGTGGAAAGTTTGTAATTTCCAAGAAGCAAGCATGGGAAATCCTGGTTGGTGCAACTGGCTACAAGAGCCAGAAGAAAATTTAATGAGATGGTTAAGTCATGCCTCATAGACATGAACGGACTAAATACCAAGGCAGATTTGAACATCTTACCTTTAGGTTCCTAGGACTATTTAATTGGGATGAATTGGTTGGACCCACATCATGCTCTATTGTATTGTCATAACAAAGCATTCACTTTCTTGGATGAAGAAGGGAACCAAAGTAAAGTGAAGGGAATTTCCATGCCAGTAACCGTTAAAGAAATTTCAGCATTGCAGCTGAAGAAATGTTATAGAAGAGGATGTCAAATTTTTGCAACTCATATGGAGGAGACACCTAAAGACAAGGTGCCAAATTTGGAGGATTATGTTGTCTTGAAAGAGTTTGAATATGCATTCAAGGAAGTACCAGGACTACCCCCATGGAGAGACATTGATTTCTCTATAGATTTGATGCCTGGAGCAACGCTAGTATCAAAGACTCCTTATAGAATGAGTACACCAGAATTGAAGGAGTTGCAAATGCAGCTTGAAGAACTTTTGAAAAAGGGGTATATATGCCCAAGCGTATCATCTTGGGGTGCCCCAGTCTTGTTTGTGAAAAAGGAAGATGGAACGTTAAGATTGTGCATTGACTTCATACAGTTGAATAAAGTGAATGTTAAGAACAAGTATCCTCTACCAAGGATTGATGACCTCTTTGATCAATTGAAGGATGCAAAGATATTTTCAAAGATAGATCTTAGATCAGGATACCATCAGGTAAGAATTAAAGAAGAAGATATTAGCAAGACCGCCTTCAGGACAAGGTATGGTCATTATGATTTCACAATGGTACCATTTGGGTTGTCAAATGCACCAGTTGTTTTCATGTGCTTAATGAATGGTGTTTTCCAAGAGTATTTGGACAAGTTTGTCATTGTCGTTTTGTATGAAATTCTTATATATTCCAAGTTAGAGGAAGAGCGTGAACATCATTTGAGGATGGTGTTGCAAGTATTAAGGGAACATCAGTTTTATGCCAAATTAAGAAAGTGCTCATTTTATCATAAACAAATTTATTATTTGGGGCATATCATCTCAAAATATGGGATAGCAGTGGACCCTAAGAAGATAGAAGCCATTAGAGAATGGTCAGCACCAAAGAATGTGACAGAGGTCATATCATTCATCGGCCTTGCAGTTACTACAAGAGATTCATTGGAGGATTCTCAAAGATAGCACACCCAATCACTTCCTTGCAAAGAAAGGGTATGAAGTTTTAGTGGGCGTCAGACTATGAAAGGAGTTTCCAACATTTTAAACAATAATTGACAAGTGCTCCAATACTAAAGATTGCAGACCCAAATGAAGATTTCATTGTATGCACAGATGCATGTAATGAAGGACTTGGTGGAGTCCTCAGTCAAAATGGATTTGTGATATGTTATGAATCAAGGAAGTTGAAAGAGCATGAAAGAAACTATGCCACTCATGATTTGGAGTTGGCAGCCATAGTACATGCCCTGAGGAAATGGAGACACTACCTCATGGGAAAGAGGTTTGAGCTAAGAACAGACCACAAGGGTCTGCAATATTTATTTGATCAGCCAAATCTAAATGCTAGGCAAAGAAAATGGTTAGAATTTCTAAGAGAATATAACTTTGATATAAAGCATATCAAAGGGAAAGAAAATAAAGTGGTTGATGCACTCAGCAGGAGGGTGCATGAACTATGTGCTACAACCATCAGCATGTATCAGACTGATGTTAAAAGAAAAATTCTGGAGGATGCAAATATAGATATGCATTACAGACAATTGGTAGCAATGCTACAGCAGGGTAAGATACTATGGAAGATAGATATTTATAAGTTGGGAGTAGATGGAATACTGCTGCACAAGAACATAATTTTCGTACCAAATTTCCAGGACTTGGAATGTATAATTTTGCATGAGATGCATAATGTTCCTTATGCAGGGCACCCTGGATATCAGAAAATTGTAGCATCGATCAAGAGCCAATACTTTTGACCAGGTATGAAGAGAGAAATAGCAAAATACATCGCAAGATGTATGGAATTTTAGAAAATTAAAGCAGAACATAGGCACCCAGCAGGATGGTTGCAACCTTTGCCCATTCCTGAATGGAAGTGGGAAGTGGTGACAATGGATTTTATTACCGGATTGCCTAGAACAAGCAAGTTGCGTGATTCGATTATGGTGGTGGTGGACAAGCTTAAAAAATATTCCCATTTTATTCCACTAAAAACTACTCACAAGGCAACAGATGTCACTGATATTTCATGAAGGAAGTGGCACGATTGCACGGAATTCCTAAATCGATTGTGTCTGACAGAGACCCGAAATTCACCTCGAATTTATGGAAAGGATTGTTCAAAGGATTCGGAATGAATCTGAACTTTAGTACAGCTTACCATCCCGAGTCTGACGGATAGATAGAGAGGGTGAATAGAGTGATAGAACATATGTTGAGATTGTATGTGATGGATAAACTATCCAAATGGGAAGACTACCTACATTTAGTAGAATTCGCTTACAACAATGGGTATCAGACATCATTGAAGATGAGACCATTTGAATCACTTTACGGCATAAGGTGCAATACTCTAGTAAGCTGGGATAACCCAGCTGATAGAACAATAGTCGGGCCAGAGTTACTCAAGGAGATGGAGGACCAAATGTTAAAAATTTAGCAGAATTTGAAAGCTGCCCAAGACAGACAGAAAAGTTATGCTGATAAAAATAGAATCCATAGAGAATTCAAAGTGGGTGATCATGTTTTCCTGAAAGTGAAAGCTAACAGGAGTTCCCTGAATCTGGGAAGTTGTGCCAAGTTAGCAGCCAAATTTTGTGGACCATTTGAAATCGTAGAGAGGATTGGTCCAGTTGCTTATATGATTGCATTTCCTGCATCTATGTATGTTCATAATGTCTTACATGTATCATTGCTAAAGAAATATATACCCGATGCTAATCATGTTATTGATTGGAATATGATTCAGGTGGAGAAAGAAGGTGCTTTTCAAGTGCATCCAGTGCACATTTTGGACAAGAAAGTCAAACAGCTCTGAAGCCGAGCCATAGGGCTTGTAAAGGTTCAATGGACCTGGTACGGTCCTAAGGATGCTACTTGGGAGCATGAAGATGCAATGAGGACAGAATACTTGTATCTTTTTGAAGATTTTTGAAACATCTGATATATATGGGTGTATGATGCACTGAGGACAGTGCATAAATAAGGGGAGGGGATATATATCCCTCGACCAAACCTAATTGTAAATGTAATATAAATATACTTAAGTTGGTGAGATGTTTTGACCTCATTTGATAATGAACATCATATGGCATAGTGCGCGCATGAACTGTGCAGTAAAATGATGTAATATGCACATTGCAAGATACCGCGCGCAATAACTAAAATGCGTGCAACCTTGAGGACAGCGGATACCACGCGCAGTAACTAAAGTGCACACAATATTAAGGTCAGCGAACCTTTATGTATATGATATGCATTATAGGCTAGTGAGCCAATATTATAAGCCAAAATGCTTATGTTTTGGTTTTAGGTCGAAACACCTAGATGTCAAGGGCCAATGCACCTACTTTGTACATGACTCATGATTAATATAAAATACATCACTGCATGCAAACTGACCATGATAAAAGAGATGGGGGACTGAACTTCACCAGTTAGGGAAAGGGAGGGCCAAAAGTCAAGGGAATATTATATTAATATTTCCTAAAACATAAAGTATGGATAATTATTTTATCCTAAGTTCTGAAGTTGGGGACAAGTGGACAAAAGTAACTTTCGATATGACAAGTGTCAAGTTGGGGACATGCATTCATATCGTGGGGGAACTTAGCTCATTGGGATATTTCTCACGGATACCTTACCAACAACGGGAGGACCATCATTCTCACGATGAATTTTCACGAAGAGTTCACAATGATTCCTATACACACTCAATTATCCAGTCAATGATTCCATGACCATTTCACTCATACATTCTGTTACCCTTGAGACATCCATTTCACCATTCTGAGGCCTGTTTCCACACCCTTTTTGGTTGGCGTACCTGGTTAGCTTGGAGCGGGATTGAAGAAGTGGGTTGCCAGGCCCATGAGCAGTTCTCTAAGCAAGAGAATTGTTGGGGATTGATTCCCGAAGGTGCTAAACTGCAACTACAACACTTTGAAACTTCCAGTCCGGCCTGTTGTTGAAGCCTTGGAAGGGAAGTGGGGAAGCCAAGGGACTGTTGAGAAGAGAAGGGGCACACTTCCTTGGGTGGGATAGGAATGTGGGGAATGAGAGGTTGTAGGCTGTTAGTTGAGTGAGCACCTGAGATGGAGTCTTTCATGTTGTCCATGAGCCTTAGCCTGGATAGGAACCCTTTACCCTGGGTGGAGTTTAGTTCCATCTCGGGGGTGACTCACTGTTGAGAGTGATGAACAGTGTAGTCTATGGCTGGGAGGTTCGTGGACGGTCTGTAAGCAGTTGGTGACAATGTTTCTAAGATAAGTACCAATTATATGATAAATTGATATGTTGTTTTGTTATTTACATGCCTATGTTATGATTTTATCATATATGTGATTATGATTACTTGTGTGCTTATGGGTAATTTTCTATAAATGATGCATATCTATAATTACTGTTATTTCAATATAAAATTTGTATGTTACAGAAAGTAATTGTTTGTTTATGTTTAGATGTAAATCTCCCGCGAGTGTGTTGTATGTATATGTTTTAGTTACATGCAGTTTAAAGAGTGAATTTATGTGGCATTTCTTAGTTGACTACTGGGTATGTTATTGTATGTTCTGCAATATGGGAAAGAAAGCGTTCCCTAGAGTAGCATGGCCCGACCTGATGGCTAGGAATGTTACCGACTAGTGTCAAAGCATGACTGGTTTCTCTGGAGTGGCGTACCCCGGCCTGGGGTTGGCCAGGGGGATAGTTACAAACCTCCCAGCCTTAGACCACACTGTTCATCACTCTCAACAGCGAGTCACCCCCGAGTTGGGACTAAAATCCACCCAGGTAAAGGGATTCCTAACCAAGATAAAGGGTCATAGATAACAGGAAAGACTCTATCTTAGGCGCCAACTCAAACTAACAACCTATAGTCCCTCATTACCCACATGCTTGTCCCACCCAGGAAGTGTGCCCCTTCTCTTTTTAACAGTCCTTAGGTGTCCCCACTTCCTTTTCGGGCTTCAGCAACAGGACGGACAGGAAGTCTCAGATCACTATAGCTGCAATTTAGCACCTTCAGGAAATCAATTCCCAACAATTCTCTTACCCGGAGAATTGCTCACGGGCCTAACAACCCACCTCTTCAATATCCCATGAGCTTGACAACCCGCTTCTTCAGTGCAACTCCCAAGCTAACCAGATACACAAACATAAAATGGCTATGGATACAGGTTCAGGTACAGTCATGAAAATATGAAGGATATCTCAATATGTGTGTGCATGCTCATGGATGATTGACTAGATGATGGAATGATGGAAGGAATGATGGGAAGAATGATGGAAAAAATCATGGAAAGATTGGAAAATGAACTAAGTCCCAACAATATGTATGCATTTCCCCAACTTGACACTTGTCATGTCGAGAGCTACTTTGGCCCACTTGTCCCCAACTTTAGTACTTAGGATAAAATAATTATCCATTCTTTGTGGTTTAAGAAATATTAATATAATATTCCTTTTTGGCTTAAGCTCCCTATATTATCCCTTTTTCCTTAACTTTTAGGCCCCTTTTCCTTAACTTTTAGGCCCCTCCCTTTCCATAACTAGTGGAGTTTAGTCCCCCATCTCTTTTAGCATGGTCAATCTACGTGCAACGATGTATTTTATATTAAATATGAGACATGTACAAAAACAGGCGCACTGGCCTTTAACATATAGGCTCTCTGGCCTAATCAAAATATAAGCATCCTAGATTATAATAACTGGCTCACCAACCTATAAAACATAGCATATACATAAAGGCTCGTTGGCCTCACAATATCGCGCACTTAAGATGTTGCGTGCGGTATCCTAGAATGTACACACTTCATCATTTCACTGCGCAGTACATGCGCACACTATGCCATGAAAGGTGCATACAAAATGATGTCAGACAACTCACCAGATTTAGTACATTTTCATTTACATTACAATTGGGTTCGGCCTAGGGATATTACATGGATCTAGGGAAAGATCACTCATTAGTTGGAGAGACATGCATGTGGATTGGAGTCTACTAGTGAGGTTACATGACATGCATGTGGATTTGTTATCTAATAATTAAGTTCGGGAGATTAGTGATTCAATAGTTTGAGGAAGTGGAATCTGGGAACTCGATAATTCAACTCAATAGCTACACCATTACGAGGGTTATGAGGCATCTTGATGGAGTTCAAACTAGTCCAGGAACTGTGTTCAAAGAAGAAGTTTCTAAAGGATGTTATTGATGTTTAGTGTTCAGTTTATGTATTTTACATTCAATATATGTAGTTGATTTCAGTTTTTTTTTTTTTTTTATCATTGTACGCCTTATGGGAGAGATATAAGGCTTACCCATGTAATAAAGTCACCTTAGTGAATTTATGTTAAAAGGTTAGGGTTTTAGTTTTTAAAGGTTTTTGTCTCTCAAGATATTTATAAGAGTGAGGACCCTTATTTTGTTATTGTACCATTTAATAATAATATCATTTAGTGTTTATTGAGATCATGGTTTTGGTATCGTAACCCTACCTAATCTTTCTTCAATTCTTGTAATATGCCTCTCACTTTAAGGTTAAGGAAGTACTTCCTAACTTAAGGGGGGATTCCTTACAAGTCACACTAAGTCAAATCATTGAAAGTTGAAGGTGGTATCTTTGACTTGGTTTTCCCAAAATGATGCAATATTGACCGCTCCTATGGTAAAGACAAGTTTGAGGTTGCATGGATAATATATCATACTTTCTAGTTGAGATTAAGCTTGTTATCACCTATTATGTTCTATAAAGTTTTATCTCTCATCTCTTATTTTCTTCATTAAAGTTTTTTGTATAAGTTATAAATCCTCATCATTATGTTGTTAAAGGTTCAAAATCTTTATCATGGGGGTCAAAATAATGTTATGTTAAGAGGAATGAGAGATACTTAGTCTTGTAAGAGGGGATAGGAGGAGTTATGCACATGTTTATAGAACTGTCTCATGAAATCATTTAGTTTTAAATCTTTACATCAGAGTCATACGTCATGTCATAACTTATGTTTCATGATTACTAAATTTAGATAACGACTTTCAAGTCAATTCCCTCCAAAAAACGCCAAAGGACAGTTTTTTCAGGGTGCTACAGGAACTTCCACTATCCCTAATTTTCATCATTACGAGTATTGTTGGAGGATTTTGAAGATGTGGATCATTATACCTAGTAGAATTAAAGCTCAAGGCGGTTATAAAGTACCCAATCAACATCACAACATGCAAAGGTGGCAATACTTTCACATGTTCGTATCTGTTATCCAAGATGTCACACAAATGGAGTTTTTTAAAAATAGTTTTTCAACCTAGCAGTATTATTTGCTACTCTAGTTTCACATTGCAGCTAGTCGATTTGAATTTCCTCCATACTACCAGCAAATATCATATCTATCTCCACATAGAAGGCATATCCCACTTCTATAGGAAGGAATCCAGTCTTTTGGTTGTGACAATAGATATGGGTAAAAGTGGGCATGTAAATAGAAAGGAACCCTATGGACCTCATAGATGATTTTAGGGGCTAAATTTCACAAATGGGATAATTTTCTATGGTTTTTCCGAAAAAAAGATTCACTAATTTCCATTTTTTCTAAAAATGATTCACCTAAATTCCATAGAATAAAATTATTTTACCTTAAAAATCACCAAAATTTTATAGAAACTATATAAAATCCTTAGAAATTTGAATATTTTTACAAAAATATCGCCAAACATTTTACATTTATCATATTAAGATCTACTAAGGTTAGCCTAGATTTCTACATTTTAATATAAATTTCCATCCTTAAAATCATCCCTGATGGACCTGAGCTTATGGAGGCATACAAAAATGTCAGACATGTTTTTGACCAAGATGGATGGTATATGTATTGCGCTAAATTGGATGGTTACCACTATGATGTAGCTCGAGCATTTTCTGAAGGATTTAATGGATAAAGGGTTCGAATCGCTAATCTAATTATGTAGGTTACAGAGGAGTCAATAGAAACAGCCTGTAATGTCCCTTGTGATGGTGAAAAATGGTTTAAGAACAAGTTAATCACGGGTGGGGATGTCAATCAATTCCTGAAACTAGAGCACAAATATTCTAATGTTAGAATATAGAAGATGGTGTGCTCGTTTTACCATTGATGATACCCTCGTCACCCAACCATAGGCCGAAGCCACCCTCCGAGCACCTTAACCTTGACTGAGAATTACTCCGGAAGCAAACCCTAGGCTAGATATCCAAACAAAGGGTAGCGCACATTTCCCCAAGGATAGTGCATCACAAAGAGCTAATCAGATAGTCCAAACCCTAGCCAAGAGATATTAAAGCCAATACTGAAAACTTGTTGCTGCTGCAGCTGCACCTCCAGCTCTCCTCCACACGTGCGCACCAAACTGGGAACTGCAGTGCTCACTAAACTGGGAACTGCAATTCTGAGATGTTGTCAAATGAGAACTGGCACCCTGTATTTATACTGGTTCTGCCAGATTTGTTGGGGCCGAATTCTTCTTCTGGATATGCGTATGTTCAGTATATTAATATTATTTATGGCTGACTTCTTCTCTTGGAGGATAATAACCTAATATAAATTATCTTCTTGAGCCGACAAGACTTCTAGGTTTATTATCCAACTCATTAGGGTTTTCTCTTGCTTTTCGGAGTCTTCTATTCTCGTCAGGTTCACACGTGGAGCTAAATACCTCCCACAACTACCATAATATTAACACTCCCTCCTAGCTAGGGAGGTATTACAGGTAATGGACTTGAGCACAAAAACATACCATTTACCCGGTAGCATCAATATAGTCATCTAGACTATTTCATGACTAGATCATGAGCATCACCATCACCATCAGCTACATCATCTCTCGAAACCATACTTCATCTGAGTAATTATACATGATGCTGGATAAGTCACTCTCACCATAGAGTGATACAAGAGCCACTCTTATAATCTAGAGGAGTAAATGCTCTGAACCAATTTTCGTCTGGAAAATCTCTGTTCATCATTTGTCTGGATGGTGATTATTTGCAATAAATTGTTGATAGTCTTCAAGGAAGTTAGAACAAAAATAGAACACAACTGTGTCTATCCATAGTAGTACATAACTACAATCTAGTGGTTCACTACCACACCAAGTAACACACAAGTACTTGATCAGCAACGTAAGGTTACGAACAGTGGAACATATCCACCACAGTAGTCCTCATCTACTGTCATACAGTCTTCATAACAAACATCTGATAGCAACCTACATAGAAACAATGTTATGATATATACTGAATTATTTGGGCCAATCTTTCACTCACATTTGTGAGCTCTGAAAGAATATATGCCTCACAAACAATGGAACATATCCACTACAGTAGTATATCTCTATTGTCTGGAGATCGGTAGTCTCCATAACAATCATCTGATGCCATCCTGCACAAAAAATATTGTTAAAAATAAACTGAATCATCTGGGCCAATCTTTCACTCACGTTTGTGAGATTTGAAAGAATATCTGCCCTCATCAGTAATGGGTTATCTTCCCTATTCTTCTCAAACAAGGAAGAAGGATTGTTTCTGATTTTTGAGCATGGACCATTCCTCACCCTGGGCCATTCTTCCTA